>JAEBUO010000068.1:0-177340 GCA_023014395.1 Amanita rimosa
TTGTGCTTCCCACTGCTACAACACGAATGACTACACCAGCAGCAGAGGAACACCTTCAGTTCCTAAGGAAGGCCAGAGAAGAGGCGCTAGCAGCACATGAACTAGCAAGACAATTAGTGGCAAGACAATGCCAGGATAAAGCAGTACGATTCAAAAAAGGCACCAAAGTATGGCTTGAGAACAGAAATCTTCACATACCATATCAATCTAGAAAGCTAGCACCAAAACGAGAAGGACCCTTTGAAATTGAACAAGTGATGGGACCAGTGACATACAAATTGAAACTCCCAAAACAATGGCGCATTCACCCTGTGTTTCATACATCACTCCTTACCCCGTATAAGGAAACAACTGTGCATGGCCCGAACTATGTGAAACCACCCCCCTGATCTCGTAAATGGACAAGAGGAATTCGAGGTAGAGGCAATTCTAGCTCACAGGAAGCAAGGTGCAGGCTACCATTACCTAGTTAAATGGAAAGGCTACGGATCAAATGATAATTCTTGGGAACCCACTCGCAATCTTGCAAATGCCACTGATATTCTATTAGAATACCAACAACATCGATGCCTCTGAACCATGACTTGATACAGAAACCGCCACGTCTTGAAACAGAATTTTCACTATACAAAACAGAATTGTTCGACACTCTCCCGATACACTATAGCTCTTAAAGAAAAAACTGTCTATACCTGCATACAATACCTTCCCCTCTGACACCCTCCTAAAGCACCGAATCTATCAGAAAAACCCACTCGAACCATGGCGTTGGTCACACGATATTACCGCATCCCTTGACTCAACGGCGACCATCAGAAGAACCCTTCAGGAACAACAGAGCTCCCCTGCAACGTTGTCTGGAACTACCTCCCCAATTATCACGATTTACGATTCGCAGAAACCGATTTACCTAACTATAGTGAAGATCCACCAGTCTACCAACTCCCAGCCATCAGGAACAGTAATGTTTACAAAAGCGCTCATGGGAGATTGCTATGTCCAGAAGAATATAAACAAATCGAGGAAATCACCATACAGACATGGGAATGTAGCGCACAAATTTGGTTAATTGGACGAAGGATCAGAATCCCAGGAAGACCTTGTATCCTTATAGAAGACATCCTCGACGACCTTCAGTATTTGTTTGACGAACAAAGAGAATTAATAGCAGACATAGTCAGAAGAATTAGGAGATTTTTAGTCATGCCTACCATGGCACCAGGAATTCAGCACCTGAATTCGTTAACCAGGTTCATCGCAGAAGAACAAGAACTCCTTACTGACCCTGCAATCGAAGATCCCCTGGATATAGAAAGCTCTGATTCAGACATGGAAATTAGTGATCTGGAATACGTATAAATCCTTCAAGTATCACTGCCTAACGCCAAACCCACATCATAACGAGAAACCATGTTCACCTTCTTTGCCCTCGTCGCATACTTCATCACTCTCACCCTCCTCTCCTGCGCCCACTGGCGCATTGATGAAACCGTCGCTGCCTTCTCACCCTTCATCGCTGTCCCAGACCTCCCACTCAAGGTCTTCATAGAAAATACCACAGTCATCCATTTCGAGGATGATGACCTCCATATCCATTCAGCCGACCTCCTTCCCCAGATACACCCTGAAGACCATCACCTCCCGCACTTTGCCCAGTTCGTCAAACAGAACACCACGCTCACCGTCATCGCTGACGCTCTCGCCGCTGCCACATGTTCTATCACCAACCTCTCCTCTGCAACTGACAATCTTGCCACCCTCACCCTCACCATCAACCCCCATGAGATGACCTATGAAGAACGTGACTCCTTCCTCCGGAACGCACAAAACTTGCATTGAGCTGCTGAAGCTCTCAAATGGAAGGTGGAAACGTCGACAAAAGAGCTGGACAATGCTGTCAAGTGGGCCGAGTCTAGAACGGATCATGGTTGGACAACCTCTGGCTGGTAGAAGTCGGTGACTTCTTGCATACAAAGGGGGTAATGTTACAATTCTCTTTTCCCTTTGTTAACGAACTACATTTACTTGTTACAAACCCATAGTTATGCTTGGACACTATCTCCTTTTATAGCTACCTTCACCTTTCCTTTCCTAGATAGCTATGCTCTTTCCCCTTTAGTTTCTATTGTTCTCTTAACGTATATAAACCCCTCTCATGTACCATAGTTTTTTAGTTCCAACTTAGTTGAATCTTATCCATAACTTGAACACTCTTTTGCTTGTCACCTCAACTGCTCTCCTCTCTCTCTCTCTAGCCTTTGTCATCGTCAGACTTAGTGCCTAGAACCCTCGTCCAGTGATTGGGAACAGACCAAGACTCTGTTTGTCGCTGTAGACTTGGACGCTGAACGACATTGTGGACATCGACCGTAACAAGTACTATACTTAGAATAGGGCTTAGGGTAGTGCACAGACCACCTGTTGTAGTATATAAGGAGTGCAATTCAGTACCCAGAGTCCTCAGTCGAGTTCTCTTGGGTTTCTTCCCTCCCTCCTCTCCTCTCCTCAGTTCTCTGTTGGGGCTCCTAGGCATCACACCAGGGGGTTCCTGATATGAAGGACAGGGATGTAAGATATCATTATATAAGACAATGTGTCAAAGAAGACCTGGTTGATCTCTATTATATTAAAACTGATGATCAAGCAGCTGATATCTTAACTAAGAACCTAATGTTGAATAAGCATAGCAAAATGCTGGACCTCTGTGGAATACATGTTCAGTAAAATATTCAACAAGGGGGAGTGTTAAAAGATACATAGAAAATGTATTCACTTAATACTCATCTGTTTCACTTCTTATCTTATCTCATCTTATCTCGTCTAATCAAGATTGATTGGCGATTAGATAACGATTAACAGATTAGATTTGAGCAAGATAATGAATTTATAGTGAATATTTAGTGTGTTTCATATTTAACTGTTATTATATTCATGGTCTAGAACATCTATTGATAAAGATGACATCATAAGGCATGATATGATATCATCAGGAACATAATGAAGTCAGAGTGACATCATTAAGATAACTATCAGTAGATAATGAAGTCATAAAGAACTTTGTGATATCATATAGAACATATTAGAAGGAATATAATAAGATAAGGTACAGAATGACCTTATCCACAGCAATGCTCAGTCATCTGCTGTGTAAAGTACAGCAATTGCACTGCATTTGGATAGCTCTTACACAGAAATAGCTGTGTGTACATAGCCTTGTAGTTACTCCATTGGTAGAATAATGTGTATGTAAGCTAGGGTTTCAAAATGCATATAAGGAGGGCATTCTGGACAACTGTCCCTCAGTTCCAAGAACTAACAGTTGACTACTAAGGCAACACTACTAAGAACAAGTAAGTTGAATCCTTACTTAGCTAGTGTCCTGTGCTGCTCTCCCCTGATTTAACAGTGGTATTCAAGGCAGTGATGCAATCTTGTGATAAACTAGCCATTGAGTGGGTGCCATTGGGGAAAAGTGTTAGGACTAATCCTTGACACAATCACAAGCTTCAGAGGAGAAAAGATTGATAGAGATGAAGCTAAGACACAGTAGTCTGTAACCTACAAGGAGGAAACAATCTAGAGTCTTAAGGACTCCTACCTACAGAGCACACTCCTTATATACCTGAGTTGTTGGTCTGTGCGCACAGTCTGCGCAGCCACTAAGGCTATGCACACGCAGCAACAAGACCCAGACCCATCTCCCAGACCTGTCCGGACTCACCCAGATTCCCAGTCCCTTCCCGCGAACGCCGTTTCACCCAATATCCCCTAATAGCCCTGATCATATAGCCACCCTGGGTATAATCTTCCTGCCATATCTGGATAGGGGTCCCGCGCTGTATGCTTGCATCTTGTTATACGTCCGTAGGCCTCTGAATAAAATAGAGAAAAATACAGAAAAAGTCCAGATCATAACATGACCTCCTCCTTAAGACTTCACGTCCTGGGAAGTCATGCATTGATTGTAAATCGCTTCAGCACCAAGTGCTATATCCTGCGATGGTTTGCCTTAGGGGAATCAAGTGTGGGTTTAACTGGCCCACCGTGCTCAAGGTCTCTTGAGAATGCCCCTTCCGTGTCGGGTTCAGCGTAGATGAGTTTGCAGTCGCCCTTCCACCGTTGCCAATTCCGTTTTAATCTGTCGAGGTAGTCACGCTCAAATTTGCCATCTTCCCAACCGAACAACCGTTTGGGAGCCTTTGTATCCATGTAGTTATGCCAATTTTTAAACTGTAGGTCTGTGATCGCCAATTGCCGGGGAGCACTTGGATTTTGTCTGTAGAACTTCTGAACCTCTTTTTTAGCATTGGTGAGGTTCTCTGCAGGTTCCCATGTGGATTCTTCCACTGGGTAGTTTTTCCACTTGACCAAGTACTCCAGTCTGCCACCATTTCGCCTGCTGACCCTGCTGTCCATGACCTCTTCAACCTCATACTCATTGTCCTCGGATTCCTCCACCATCTGTGCCTCTTTTCGTTTAGCAACTCTTTCGATTTGGTTGGGGAATTCTGGAGCAGTGTAGGGTTTCAAAAGTACTTTGTTGAAGACATTGTAGACTTTCCATCTGTGCCTCTTTTCGTTTAGCAACTCTTTCGATTTGGTTGGGGAATTCTGGAGCAGTGTAGGGTTTCAAAAGTACTTTGTTGAAGACATTTTAGACTTTCCATGCAGCAGGGACTTTCAACCGGTATGCAGATGTGCCAACTTTCTCCACCACTTCCAAGGGACCCACAAACTTGCTGTCCAACTTCTTAGTTGCTCAAAGCGTTGGCAAATTCTCTGTACTGAGGTACACCTTGTCACCGGGTTTGTAATCCCGTGCTGGAGTTCTGTGAGCATCCCACCGCTTTTTTATTGCTTCAGCAGTTTTTTCCAGTGCGGTTTTGGCTTTGGCATGTACATCCTCAATTTCCTTAACCAGTTCCTCCATGACCACAGTTTTTGGCTGATACAGCGGATTCATACCCTTGTTGGGATGTCTTCCATAGTTCATGAAGAATGGTGAAAACCCCGTAGACAAATGTACTCGATCGTTATGGCAAAATTGAGCCACCGCAAGCCAATCGCTCCAATTGTCCTGTCGATGATTGACGAACATTGTCAGGAACTCTTTGACTTCCTGATTAATGCGTTCTGTCTGCCCATTGGTTTGTGGGTGATAAGCCGTGGATCTGTTAGCCTGTATTCCCAGAATCCCATATAGATTGTCCATGAATTTAGAAACAAATTGTGGTCCCCAATCGCTGATGACCTTCCTGGGCAAACCATGTTCTCTGAAGACATTATCTCGGAATAGAACCGCTACTCCTTGTGACGTGATTGACGATGTTGTTGGAAGGAAATAGGCCTTCTTTGTGAACCGATCTACCACAACCATGATCATGTCATTGCCCTTTGAGTCCAGTAATGGTCCGATTAGATCTATCGAGATGACTTCCCATGGTGTGTCAGGGATCTCATTTGGATTCAATGGCGCTGCTCTTGGCTGTCGATCCGGTTTTGCTCTCTGGCATATTTCACATCCTCATATAAAGTGTTCAATGTCCTTTTGCATTTGCGGCCACCAGAAATTTCGAGTGAGACTTTCCACGGTTTTGACTACCCCTGAATGTCCCCAGGAGTGGTGAATCTGAATTAGGTCACCCCTGATCCGTGCATCCGCTGGAACGTAAATTTGACCCTTCCATTCAACTAGTCCTTTCTCAATTTTAAAGTCCGGGTCCTGTTGTTCAATCCCTTGCCAAACCTGACTTTCCCACTGCCGAGCCGAGACCCTTTTGATCTCCTCAATGATGTCCTCGATTGCCCGATCATCATCATAGACCCTTACGAACAAATGATCCTTCAGGAGTATTACCCCTTCATTATCATTTTGTCCCTTTTCGTGTCCTGCTCTTCTCGACAATAAATCTGCTTTTGAGTTGGATTTCCCAGATCGATGCTTAATGACAAAGTTGAACTCCTGTAAGTCCGTGACCCATCGTGCCTGTCATCTATTCAGGTTTTGTGGTTTTCGGAAATATGTGAGGTTTTGATGATCCATTAAAACCTCAATCTGCTCCTTTGCACCTTTCAGATAATGAGACCATTCATAAAATGCATGCATGGCGGCAAGCATTTCCTTGTCATAGATCTCATAGTTCCGTTCAGCTTCATTTAACGATTTTGAAATAAACGCCACAGGCTGCCATGTGCCATCCTTGCTTTGTTGAGACAAAATTCTGCCAATCGCAAAGTCAGACGCATCTACTTCAACACGAAATTGACCGTCGTCGTCGGGGATTTTGAGGACTACCTCCCTCGCCACAAGGTCTGTTGATCCGTCCAGAGCCACTCAACCTTGCCAGTAAGACCCATCAGCGGCTTCGCCATTTTAGCAAATCCCGGCACAAATCGCCAATAGAAGTTAACAAAACCCAAAAACTGCTGGAGTTCACGTTTACATGTAGGAATCGGCCAATCGACCACCGCCTGTACTTTGCCTTTCTCCATTTGAATGGAATCTTGACTAATAACAAGCCCCAGGAAATCTATCTGAGGTTGATCAAACCAGCACTTCTCCGGTTTCAATGATAACTTGTGATTTTCCAGTTTTGCTAAGATGCGGTTAACATGCATTGTGTGTGCGTCCTGTGATTGGGAAAACACCAGAATATCATCCATATAAATGATGACCCAACCTTCTGCAATTTCTTGCCGCAAGATATTGTTCATCATCGTTTGAAATGTTGCCAGAGAGTTACAAAGACCAAAGAACATAACTAAGGGTTCAAACAGGCCTTGATGAGTTTTGAAAGCTGCTTTCCACTCATCACCTTCTTTGATCCGTATATTGTTATAGCCCCATCTAATATCCATCTTTGAGAAAACCTTGGCTTTTGATAGTTGATGAATCAATTCGCCAATTAATGGTAATGGATATCGATTTTTCTGCATGATGTCATTCAACTTCCGGTAATCCTGTACTGGTCTCAGTTTACCATCCTTTTTCTTAACAAAGAAGAATGGTGATGCTTGTTCGGAGGTGCTGGGTCTAATCTGTCCAGATTTCAAGTTTTCTTCCAGGAATTCATCCAGCTGCTCCCGTTCCTCTTTATTCAATAAATATACCTTGCAGTCCGTCAGTTGTCCTCCTGGAATAAATTTGATGGCATGATCCCATGGCCGTCTTGGTGGTAATTCGTCAAAGGTTTCTGTTAGGAATCCATCCTAACGCATCTTTTTCTTCTTTTCATCTTGCTAGTGGTCTGGGTGGCAGTGCGCGCAGATCACATCAGCGCATCAGTACATCACCCCAATAAGGCATGAGATCAGCGGCAATGCTCAACAGCTTGATATGGCAACAGCAACTCCCTGTTGGGGATCGCGGGAGGCCTGTGAGCAGTATGCCTCATGGAATAGGGCCCAGACGGAGACTGTGGGAGCGCCAGGCTGAGGGGAAGGTTCTAGGCCATGGGCGCATGTGGAGCTGTCAAGGGCACACAGCATCGCTAAAGATAGATGAAGTCCAGAAGCAGCGCTCAAGGGTCTAGAAGCAGCGCTCAAGCAGTATGAGTCACTGAGGCTGTAGAGGTGCCAGTGGGAAGGGTCACAAGGGGTCTTAGTAGAATAGTATATAAGACCAGCTGTAGGTACAGTGGGTCAAAAAACTGCCCCAATGTTTGTGCATTTTAAGAAGATTCACTTGGTGTGAGCTAATGACATAAGACAAAAATCTAATAAAGTCACATGACATACTACTATATGTTGGCTATCTGACAAAGCAAAAAGTATGTAATTTCAATGAAACCCCATTCTTTAATAAATCAAACAAAATAATCAATCATTGGGGCAGTTTTTTGACCCTGTATTATTTGATGATCTAATACTTTGTATGACCCCCCTTTGCCTTTAAAACTGCCTGGATCCTTCTAGGC
The DNA here is from genome assembly GCA_023014395.1 of Amanita rimosa. Classification (NCBI taxonomy): domain Eukaryota; kingdom Fungi; phylum Basidiomycota; class Agaricomycetes; order Agaricales; family Amanitaceae; genus Amanita; species Amanita rimosa. The sequence goes on from JAEBUO010000068.1 coordinate 7,917, forward strand.
ATGCTTTCCATTAGTGTTTGGCATGTTTCTTGTGGTATTTCATTCCACTCCGTTCCCCAAGACTTAAGATAGTTTATCTTATGCTCATTGTATGGGCATTAGATTCTGTCTAATGTAGTCTCAATAACATTCCTTCTCTCTGTTCTTATCCTCCTCCCTCCTCTGCGAGGCTTGTGGGTTTGTGTTGAGTGTTATCAGGAACCCCTCGGCGTGACGCCTAAGAGCCCCAACAATGAACTGACAGGAGGAGAGGAGGGAGGGGAGAAACCCGAGAGAACTCGACTGAGGACTCTGGGTGCTGGATTGCACTCTTTATATACTACAACAGGTGGTCTGTGCACTACCCTAAGCCCTACTTTAAATATAGTACAGGATGAGGAAGACGACTGCGCATGTAGTAATGGTTATGAGTCATCAGCGCCAGTACTCCGGTATCTTATCTACAGCTTTATCTAAGCGCCAAGCGATAGGCGCCTGCTTAGTCAGCATGTGCTTATATAACATGGAGAAAAATAAATAATAAAATGAAAAATGACTTGGTGAAAAAGCTGAAGCTTTTCAGTCAGTCATGACAGTACCCCCTTTTTAAGATTTGGCTTCCAGACAAATTTAAACTTCGTCGTCATCTTTCAGCGCATCGCGCTCTATCACAGATGATTCCTCTATTTCCTCGATGATGGGGGAGAGTGGGCGTGAAGGTGGGGTGAGGTCTTCAATCGTTTCAGCGTGAGGCACTATATCATGTGATTGTCGTAGGCACATGTTACATTGACATGGCCCTTCCACATCTCCTGGCTCTGTAAGGGTGTCTAAGCCCTTTCTTCCTTTCCATTTTTGCCAGTTTTGTTCCCATTTTGCAGCTGGTGCTACTGCATTAACATCGATTTTGGACACTATTTTGTCCGAGGATTGGGTGACATTTTCATAAGGTCTAAAAGTTAACCTGCTAAAGGTTGCTTTGTCAAGCCTTCTGATGGCTCCGGGATTTCTATCATAAAAGTTTTTTATTTTTCTTTTTGCATTTTGTAGGTTGTCCAATGGTTCCCAGGAGTTGTGCTCAGCAGTGTATCCTTTCCACCTGACTAAGTACTCCATTTTGTCTCTTTTTAATCGTACATCAATTATTTCTTCTACTTCATACTCTTTTTCACCATCTATCTCAATTGGCAGTGGGGGTTGTGCCTTTTGCCCTTTCATTGGTCGTTTCCAAGGGTGAATTCGTGAGACATTTACCACGGGGTGGATCTGTTGTGAGAAGGGGAGGTCTAATTCCCCTGCATTTGATGACACAATTTTCTTGATTGGGTATGGCCCAATCCATCTTTCCACCAGTTTCCTTGTTGGTTGGCCTGCCAACCTTAAATCCTTGGTTGACAACCATACTTTGTCTCCAACCTTGTACTCTGGTGCGTCTAATCTGTGTCTGTCTGCGTACAGCTTCATATCACCCTGTGATTTTAGTAAGGCTGCCTGAGTTTCCTCATGAATTTCCTTCATTTTCTGTGCGAACTCTGATGCTGCCAGGTGGCTTCCTTCTCTTCTTGGCTCGATTCCCATCCTGGGGTGTTTGCCATAGTTGACGAAGAACGGTGTTTGTTTGGTGGACGCCTGAATTTTATTATTGTAGCTAAATTTGGCAATGGCTAACCATCCGGACCACGTTTCTTGTCGATGATCTACGAAAATCCTCAGGTATTGTTCTAAGTCCTGATTCATTCATTCTGTTTGTCCATCCGTTTGTGGATGGAATGCTGTGGACAAATCTGTGCTAATGCCCAGCATTTGATTCAGCTCCTTCATCATTTGCACAGCGAACTGTGGACCGCGATCTGAGATTATAGATTCAGGGAGTACATGGAGTTTCCAAACATGGTCCCTAAATAATGTGGCTAATCCCTGCGCCGATGTTTCTTCTGATGTAGGAATGAAATGCGCCATTTTTGACATTCTGTCACAAACTACCAAAATTGCATTGTGACCATGTGACTCTGGTAATTTTGTAATGAAGTCAGTGGAGATGTGCGTCCATGGCCTTGCTGGTGCCGAGTTTGGCATTAGCTTTCCAGCAGGAGGCTCTGGGAAATTCTTATTCCACTGGCATTTATCGCATCCACTAACATATTGTTTAATAAATCTGGTGATTCCAGGCCACCAGTAATTTCTTGTGACAAGTTCAATCGTCTTCCACTGTCCTCCATGTCCTGCAATGGGCGTGTCATGGTGTAAGCAGACTATCTCTATTCGCAGTTTCTCATTCTTTGGTACATAGACTTTTCCTTGCCAGAGGATAAGTCCCTGCTCCATCTCCCATTCTCGAGCGTTTAGTGTTTTAACACCAGCCTTTTTCATGGCTTCTACCACCTTTACCACCACTTCATCACATGCCTCAGAATGTCGAATTTTGTTTAGTAATTCCTTTTCTGAGCTATGAATAAATATGTGTCCATGACGTAGTGCAGCAATTTTGAAAAAGTCCGGTTTGAGGAGTGTGACATCCTTGTTGTCATCATCCACCCCCTTTTTATGGTCTGGCCTCCTGGACAGAGAATCAGCCTTTCCCATAGTAACACCAGCCTTATGATGCAACACGAAATTAAATCGGCTGAGGTACAAAGCCCATCTGGCTTGCCTGCAATTCAACTTTTTTGCACTCATAAAGTACTCAAGATTTTTGTGATCAGTCCATATCTCGAACTGTTCATGTGCTCCCTCTAGATAGTGACACCATGTTTCCAGGCACCGCATGATGCCTAGCATTTCCTTATCATGAACGTCATAATTGCGCTCAGTATCATTGAGCGACTTTGATAGGTAGGCCACAGGCCTCCACCTGTCATCCTTGCAGAGCATAGATAAGATGCCACCTGTAGCGTAATCTGATGCATCTGACTCCACCCTGAACTTCCTATCTGAATCCAGGGCAACTAGTAGGGGTTGCTCCATGAATATCTTTTTCAGGCTTTGGAAAGCCTTTTCTTGGACCTCTGTCCATTCCCATGTTTTTTCCTTTCTAACCAGATCATGTAGTGGCCATGTGATTTTGGCAAAGTCCTGTACAAAGTGCCTATAGTAATTGGCTAGGCCTAAGAACCTTTGTACATCCTTGACACAAGAAGGGGTGGGCCAGCTAATAATAGCTTCGACCTTCTTTGTATCCATGTGAATTCCCTTGGGTCCTAGGACGACACCCAGGAATTCAACTTCTTCTACGCACCACATGCATTTTTCTGGTTTTACATACAGATCATTTTCTTCCAATCGTTGCAAGACTTGTTATACGATTGCGTCATGCTCCTCTTTTGTTTTAGTGAAGATGAGTATGTCATCAATGTACACAATGACTTTCCCTGCGTTGATCATGTCGCGGAAAATGTCATTCATCATTGCTTGGAAGGTGGCCGGCGAGTTAGTCAGCCCAAAGAACATTACTACTGGTTCGAAGGAACCTTCAGGGGTAGTGAATGCGGCTTTCCATTCATCGCCTTCCTTGATCCGTACGTTATTATAACCCCACCTAAGGTCTAGCTTAGTGAAGTATTTTGCGCTCCCTGCTCGATCTACGAGCTCCGATATAAGTGGTAGTGGGTAGTTATTTTTAACTGTCCACTCGTTCAGGTATTGGTAGTCCTGAACCATCCGCTTCTTTCCATCCTTTTTGCTTACGTGACGTTTGTGGTGATTTTGAGGGTCGGATGTACCCTTTTGCTAGCTGATCATCCACAAAGTCCTGTACTTCTTGAAGCTCATCTGGGGATAAGGGGTAGACCTTCCCTTTCCGGGGCTGATAGCCAGGTTTGGTATCAATTGCATGATCCCAAGGCTTCCTAGCCGGCATGCGCTCTGATGCTCCTTTTTCAAAGATTTTAAGGTATTGATGGTATTGTTCAGGTACCATCTCTTTTGCTGTGAGTTTTGCTAACTCCCGCACATGTCTCATCGATCCGGCCTTTGATCCAGTGGGAAATGGAAACACTGGTAAGAATGGGTATTTATCCCCATACTTGTATTGACTTGGGTGTTTCATTTGTTCCATGTACGTGAGATGCTTCTCACTTTCCTCCTTTTCTTTGAGCCAATGCGCGAAGTCTAATTCCTTCTCCTGTTCCCACAGATATTCCAGAACATGCCAGTGTTCCGCTGATCGGACCTTCTGCTCCTGCTTCTTGGTCCACTCCCTTTGCCTATGTCCACAGCTCCGTGGGCAACATGTCAATTTGACTTGACCGGTTTCCCAATTGATTTCAGGGTTGTGTTTTCGTAACCATGTGGACCCAATGATTATGTTAGTCTTTCCCAGCTTGCATATCTCAAAGGTGGCTCGTTCCTTATGCCCTTGATATGATAAGAGCAGATCAACCTCATGGGTGATCATTCCTCCTTCATTGTTGGTTCCGTCCACATTCCGAACTTGAATGGGACGCTCCAAGGGTATGAGTTTAAAGCCCATCCTTTTTGCATATGCAGCGTGCATGAACAATCCTGTTGCTCCTGAATCGAGCAACGCGGTTTGCTGAGTTTGTTCATGTGTGTCCAACCTTTCCAACCCAATCTCCATTAAGATCTTGTCCTTCCATCCTATTGACCTAACTAGAAACTCTTTTTCCCCTTTTTTCAACATCCTTTTCGGACAAGCAGTTCAGTGCTAGGTGCTATATCACACTGCTTTCCTTTTAAGTCCTTTTGTCCCTTTGTAGATACTTGTACTACTGTATTTGGTAACGAGGAATTAAGCACAGGTTTAGCCACCCTGCCGCGCTCCTTGGGAGTGACACTTTCAGCGCCGTGTGCTATATCAAGGTGTTTCACCTGGGAATTCGCCTCTTGCGGGAACGTCTCAGAAGTCCTTGAGACTCCCGAGATCGTCCTTGCATCAACCCGGTCAGCGCTAGGCGCTATATCAAGGGGCTGTGCACTATCTAATCTATCTAGTACAGTGTATCTATTTCAAGAGTCTAGTATGGGACCTACTGACTCTCTTCCTCTTTTAAATTTTCTTCTCCTTTCTTGAAGTACTCCTTCATTTCATCAAACGTCATTGTGCAAATATCGAGTCCTGATCTGCAGTTTCTGGAAATGTGTCCGATCTTGCCACATTTGTAACAGCGGAGTGGTGGTCTTTGATTTTGATCGATGTCCATTGCGTTAGGGTCCAGCCGATTTGCCATACTACTTGAACTCACGGAGGCTCCAGCTCCCAATCGTCCCTGACTCGCTGATCCCAATCTGAATCTCCATCGGGGTTTGGGCTGGCCAGGGGCTACCGGCTTCACCATATCCGGGCCTTTGGAAGCTCCTTCACTCCTATTGGCGGAGCTACTGGTCCGCGAGGAGTAATACTTCTCCTCGGCCTTTGCCTGTCTTCACTGGCGATCCAATCTCACTGCTTTCTGATACCATCCTTCTATGGTTTCAGGTACTTCGTCGGCCTCCATAATCCTTTTTCGGAGTCCGGTATTCAAAATTCATTTGAACTCTTTGATAAGAGCTCTCCCCAGGTATCCGGTGCCTTGTGATACCTTTTTAAATTTCTGTACGTGTTCCTCACATGTGCTGGACCCTTGTGTCATGGTCCGCATCTCCAAGATCTTTGATGACTGCTCATCAGTGTCACCAAAGTCCCTTCTGATCTGCCTGAACAACTGTTCTGCCGTTTGCAGAATTCCTTCTTCATCATCAGCCATCTGCTCCAACAGATTGTCTTTCCAATCTGCGGCAAAGCCTTCCGTCATGTACGAGAGGATCAACAAGATCTGTTCCTCCTCATTGGATTCCGGCATCTTTAATTGAATGTACAACCTGCATGTGTTTATGAAATTTGTCACTTCAGACATCTTTCCTGAGAAAACCGGTGGTTTGGCTACATCTATTCTAGATGCTCCGCCATTTCCGGTTCCAGGAATATTGAATACCGTCCCTGGCAGTATGTTAACGATATTGGCGGGGGGAGGAGGGTGTTCTGCGGCGGCCTGTGCAGCATTTGCTTGTAGCTGTGTTAGCTGGTTTTGGAGGGCTTGAATGGTTGTGGCTTGCGCGTTGAGGAGGTTCAGCAATTTTGCTGATGTCATTTCTTGGGGCGCCGCCATACTGTGATAGTTTGGCGGTGGCAATGTAGGTGATGGTGTAAGCGGGGGTGGTGGTGATGAAAATGGTGGTGCGGGTTCTCCGATGAAATCGGCGTCGGAGTTGAATAGTAGGTTAGGATTGAGTGTTGCTGGATTAGGTACTAGTATGGGAAACGGTGCTGCTTCCCACTGATGTGGTTCCTCTGTGATAGAGTTTGTAGAGTGTGATGATGATGATGATGTAGATTCTCCTTCAGAGGAACTAAAACCTGCGTCATTTGGATCTAGATCGCCTGTGACGGCGTCCCAAAAAGTATCGTTATTTGTATCTCCTATTTTGTACTTGTACGTAAGTGAGGGAGGTCTTGGCCTGTCACTTGCTTGGGAACATATGTACAAAATGTGCACTCAGGGTCTGCAACCACCCCTGCAGTGCTACAATATACTTTACTGACTACTTGTTTTATTTATGGATGAAGGGTCTATTTAATCAGGGTCCGAATGGTTGTCCTGATGCCGCTACACCGTATGGGTGTGGGCCTTTCTCAGAGGCACATGGGCAAGTGCCGGCTACCTCCAAGGGGTACGGAAGAAAGGGTAGATACGTAAACTAAAGCTATAGCCTTCAGAGGCCTAGGCCAGGGCAATTTAATGTGCTAGGGGGCTGGCAAGGCTTGTCCCTAGATATGAGTGACATATTGTGTCACCACCCCAGCACTGGTATCCTGTGCACAGGTAACCCTATTGACCGGGTTAGGTCCTTTGGTTTGCGTAGACCGGGAAAGTAGTGCAAAGCTAGTCAAGGGCCGCGATGCAGGGCCACAGGTGCGCAGTTTTTAACAGTGTCTGGCAACCAATACCACAATTTTACAGTCGGCATACGACTGTGTGATTCCCCCTGTACTCATCCACTTAAGCCTGTGGTCCGGCTATAGCAAGCGTGGGGCTGTTAGAGAAGTAGTCAAGTTCTACTATCAGGAACCCCTCGGCGTGACGCCTAAGAGCCCCAACAATGAACTGACAGGAGGAGAGGAGGGAGGGGAGAAACCCGAGAGAACTCGACTGAGGACTCTGGGTGCTGGATTGCACTCTTTATATACTACAACAGGTGGTCTGTGCACTACCCTAAGCCCTACTCTAAATATAGTACAGGATGAGTAAGATGACTGCGCATGTAGTAATGGTTATGAGTCATCAGCGCCGGTACTCCGGTATCTTATCTACGGCTTTATCTAAGCACCAAGCGATAGGCGCCTGCTTAGTCAGCATGTGCTTATATAACATGGAGAAAAATAAATAATAAAATGAAAAATGACTTGGTGAAAAAGCTGAAGCTTTTCAGTCAGTCATGACAAGTGTGAGCTCGTAACAGTTTCCTTCTCAAATACCTTACGATATTTGAGATAATGCCCTGGTACCATTTCTTCTAGGGACCGTTTTTTACTAGCCAGCGCCTCTTTTGCTGCGATATCAGTGGAGAGTGGTCGTAACCTTAACTCTTCTAATCCTATGTGTACTGCAAGCAGACGCTCTCCTTCTTCTAAGGATTTGGTTTCTTCTACCTCCTCCTCAGGTTTGCTTACACTGGACTGATTCCAGCATGTTCCCGGACAACGGCTGAAAGTCACTTCATGCTTTTTCCAGTTCATACTTGGATTATGCAGTTGCAACCAATCATGACCCAAGAACAGGTCTGTTTTTCCCAATCGCGCAATGCAACAGTCCATGACTTCTTCATGGTCTCTGATCTGGAGTTTGAACTGAACCATGTATTCAATATTCCCCATGGTATTACGAGTTCCATCTGCATTATAGACTGGCACCGGCCGTAAAAGGCGTTGCTTGTTCATCCGATGCTTTTCCACAAACTCATCGTTAATGCACGATCCTGTGCACCCTGAGTCCACTAAAGCCGTGACAGGAATTGTGGATCCTGTATCCATAGTGGTTATGATTCCTCTGAGGTTCATTTCTTGTTTTCCTGAAGCTTTGACAATTTGTTGTTGCAACTGTGCCAAGTTCCACATCGCTTCGGATTCTGATTGTTGGTTCAGCTCCTTCAATAGTTGCGGTGTTACTTCAGATAAACGTTTTTCATGAACCCATCCCTTTAAGCAATCTATAGCAACAGCTTTGCTTTGTTGCCATATCCTTCTCATTACCCACGCAGGGGTCCATTGTTTGATTCTGGGTTTGGTGCTCACACTTAAGTTTCAAATTTGATGAATATGAGACAAATATTCATATAGCAGTCCTTGTACATTTACACAAGAATCATTGTTCGATTTCGAAACTCTATCAGCCAGCAGCACTGAGCGCTCGCCTACTGGCTTTCACCAAAACCCTTCTCTTTTCCGAGTTCTTTCCACTGCTCCTCGGTAAGCTCCTCCAACCTGACTTCTCTTGCTCTCCACTTCCCTGTATCCTTCCATCGAGGTTTCCTGGGTTCTGGGCAATCTCGTGCAAAGTGTCCTTCTTTGCTGCAATTGTAACAACTTCCGGCACCTGGTTTCTTACTGTTATCTATGTCCATGGCATTCGGATCCTTGGATGTTGTTGGCATACTGTATTGGAACTGGTTCGGTTTGCTATCCTTAGTGACTGTTTTTTCCTTGTATCCGCCTTTTTGTTTATCCAGCCCATATGCTTCCGTTGCCTTGCAATAGGCCCTTGCTAATTCTATTGCCCAATCCTGGATTTGTTTCAGGGTTGCATCATCCCCTAGATTTCCATGCCTAATCAAATCTTGTCCTAATGCAGGATTGATGTTTTGCTTGAATAATGCGATCAATGCTCTATTGTCCCATCCAACCAATGGTACCAGGGCGTTGAACCTGACTACATGATCTTCAATCATTGTGTTTCCTTGTTTTAGTGCAAGAATTGCATCTGTCGCTTTTTCTCGGGTTTCGGTTGACATGAAGAATTCATGCATCTGCATTGTAAAATCTTCCCATGAAGTAAAAGGGAACTGATTTTTTAAGGGGCGTCTGATTTCATGATCATTCATGATAACACCTTGATTTAGCGAGGCCCAAGACAGGTTAGTTGGCCATCCAGAATTTACCATCTCGTTTTGGTATTCTTGGTCCGCATCCTGAACTGCTTTTAGTTTCACTCCTGCCCAATCTCCTGCTCAATTATCTTTTCCTTTTCGGATCCAGTATAAACAGATGGAGGTCTTTCAATCTAACTGAGTTTCTCGAGCTAATGTGAAGTACGTTCTCATCTGCCTCAACCATCCATCTACCATGCGGGGATCTCCTTCATAATAATCGGGCATCTCGGCTTTGGTAAGAGGTGTGGGCGGCAGAATTGGATTGGCTCGTCGATATTCATTTACTATTCCAGCCACCACCTGTCCGATTGCTGCGATGGTTTCTTCTCATTGCACCTGTTGTCTCTGGATGACATCCTCCTGAGCCGCTATTTGAGCCAGGGTAGCGCCTGCAGGAGCAGGTAGTTCTGTATCTTCAGCCCATGCAGTCCGCCATCCAGTCAATGCATTGTACATATGTGCCAGCATATTGGCGGTGAACCGGAACGCTCTGAGCCGTTTATGCCCTGACCCTTTTTGTTCCAAAAAGAACATATATCTCCAGGCTTGAAGTCCATCCATACAAGGCTCTACATGATAGCAATTATCAACCCCTTGAGTGGGTCTGATGGTGATCCGTGCTCTGGTGTTCCTCAATCTGGGATCCCATGACACCAATTCAAATATCTGGGGATAGGCTGGCCAATTGTATTGATTCCAATACTGCACTTTAATCATACTGAGGTAACAATATCCGGGGATATCAGGATGAACCGAAAAATTGCTGTATCGATGATGGACTTCTACTGCTCCTTCTATATTCCCATTTAGAGCATGCATTAACCGATTCCGTTCCTTGGCAGTTAAAACCAAACTGTCATGTTTCAATGTATAGGTGTTGAAACTGATCAATAGTAGTTTAATATTTGATGGCGTATTGAACAACACCTCCCGTATGGCCAATCCAGGTTCCAACTGATTTAGAACATCCTCCAGGGTTTTCTTTTCCCTGGCTATCTGCTGCTCGAGCTCCTTGAACCGGCGCTTTTGTAATAGTTGTTCATGGCGTAGTTTTAATAGCTCCTGCCATGTGTCTTCTTGTTCCTTAATGGCCGCTTCTTCGGCGCGCCATGCCGCTAGTTTCTCCTGACGTTTCATTTCCTTTTGAAGACGTCTCTGTTCCTTCTGCCAGCGCTGCCAAGCCCTGACATGTGCATCGCGAGGTCGGTTGTTGGTCCGAACCTCCTTGATTGATATAGTAGGTGATTTCTTTGCTGTGCACCCCTGCACCCATCCGATCGAAAAGATGATCCCGATCTCTTCAAGGGTCATACTGGCCCTTGGCAATACGTAGTTGAACAGCCCTGCCATTCCGATTGTTTTTGATCTTGCTAGATCCACGATTCCAATGACGCCTCAAGTAGAGGGATGTCGTCTCTTCTTCCGTAATAGTACTTCCTAATACTACTACTGTCCGATGCGGTCAATAATGCACCCGCACTCAGATCTTCGATTTAATTCCTTCAATTGACCCAGATGTGTGGTGCCCAGGTTTTCACTGAGATGTCCTCATGCTCAGATCAATAGATCCAATATGTAATTGGTGTTCTCAGACTGTATCTCCTTGATACATGACACACAAATGGATTGTCTTCGAGGGTTCCGCCCCCTTTTCCGCAATACTAGTGCTGGTGCCTGCAAGACCCTGCCCGGTCAGCTACAGTGCGCTCCAAGCTCTTGTCTAGTATTGTTTTGTTGCCAGTAGCCAATTGGCCATAGTCACCTTACAACGGTAAGATGAGGCTATCTGTTGTCAAAGTCGTTGTTGCCTAGATTCCTCGAGGCTGTCTGTAGACACGTGCTGTAACATGTACAGAGTCAGACGGTGTACTGAAACTGAACTCTCCTTGTCACTGTCCGCGACGGCAAGCAAGACTTGCTCCGCGCTATGATCAACGACGAAGGGTGTGATGTAGAAGACTCTAGATTATGTTAGGACTAATCCTTGACACAATCACAAGCTTCAGAGGAGAAAAGATTGATAGAGACGAAGCTAAGACACAGTAGTCTGTAACCTACAAGGAGGAAACAATCTAGAGTCTTAAGGACTCCTACCTACAGAGCGCACTCCTTATATACCTGAGTCGTTGGTCTGTGCGCACAGTCTGTGCAGCCACTAAGGCTATGCACATGCAGCAACAAGACCCAGACCCATCTCCCAGACCTGTCCGGACTCACCCAGATTCCCGGTCCCTTCCCGCGAATGCCATTTCACCCAATATCCCCTAATAGCCCTGATCGTATAGCCACCCTGGGTTATATAATCTTCCTGCCATATCTGGATAGGGGTCCCGCGCTGTATGCTCGCATCTTGTTATACGTCCGTAGGCCTCTGAATAAAATAGAGAAAAATACAGAAAAAGTCCAGATCGTAACAAAAAGCTGGAATTGCACCTCAGCTGGTAGAGTAGTATTGAGAGGAGTAGAAGTGCTGAAGGCTCATCCAATTTGTTGACCTAATAGCTGTATAAGTATGCAGGCAATGTTCACCGTCATCTGTGTATTTGGCCGGCCTCTGATTGGATTGACAAAGTGATTTCTGTACAGAACTGCAGCACATGCACATTTTCCTGATGCATATGGTGGCACATCCTTTGACTTTCGCTGGCATTTCAGTTGTTGTATCAGTGTAAGCAACCCTGGCTATGCTTCTGCCCATCTTTCTGTTGATATCCAACACCTGTTGATTACCAATTCTCAGTAGCTACCTACTTTGCACTTGTGGGCTTCTTAAGTTCCGTCATCCTCAGTCAACTGATCAATGTCGCATGCACAACCACCTGGCTTGCAGCCTATTCCATGCCAAAAATCACAGTCACGGCCCGGGCTCAGTGCAGCAGACACTAAGTTCATCCAAGTCAACAGCAAGCGAGAGATTATATTTCTTTTAAGTATAGGTAATTATAGTAACATAAGACACTATGTTCAAGAGAGGGATGAGTTGGTGGAAAAAAACAGTTACATGAACATGAATGACACCATTTCGATGTCATGCTGTGTGGTGATGAGCCCACCGCCCTCCACACTACTCGGGCGTCTCACACTTATTTTGTTGACATCGGCTGGGTATATGGTTTCTCCAATGGGTCCAGCCCAATCAAAGTCGATTAAGTGAATCTTCAAATCGTCACTCAGCGACTCCCCATCAACAAGAATATTAGCTTGTCGGATATCTCCATGTACAAACCCTTCTTGATGTAATATTTGTACTGCACTCATTACTTTGCGTTGTATCTTCTCGCAGTCCTTGTCGGAGAGTCTGAGATCAAATGGCACTCGGTAATTTGACTTGTCCATGATTACTGCAACCCAATCTGCAGATATTCGAACGCATTGCCGAAGCCTTGGTGCTAGATCGTGGGATGCCAAGCAGTTATGCGCGTCCTCCGAATACCAAGGCGTGAACTTGACAATGAATTCCTCAGAGTCAGGCTGGTTGACAACAGTGGCAGAAAAGACAAGCTTTTCATCATCGAGCCGCGCATTGTACATGAAATTTATTTCCTGTCCGTTGTCTTTGTAAGAAGTCAAGAACGGATAACTGCGAGCCTTCTGGAGGTCAAGATTGTACGCCTCTGGTGGGGTTGGATTCACCATGGCCTTGGCTTCGATTGACTTGTAATGTGCTTCAATACTATTAGCGGCAACCGTTAACGCATCGAGAGCGGCTGCGATCTTCCATCTGGCTTTGGTTTCCTTCGAATGGGTCGACAGATCGAAGATGGGTGTTAGAGGTTCGACCTTACGCGCTTCCCATCCCATATTGCGCCGTAATATCCCAAATAGGAACCTGCATATGCCATAAACAAGTGAATGGAGAATAAATGAGCAGACGTACCCATATCTATCATGAGAATGCTCGGAAAACATGTGTTGAAGTTGTAGAAGTGGCGGGGATCCCCATGTACTTTACTTAGGAAGTTTGCGTAGTATAGGATAGCCTGGTTGAGAACATCTCCATGCTCTTTCTTGCATTCCCGGATAGCTGCCGGCATGATGATGACAGGAAGGTTTCCATCAGTGATGAATTCGGTACCCGGGATTTTCTGCTCGTAGAGCCGGAGACCCGTGCGCCGCTCAAATATGAACCGAATTTCCGTCCTCCGCTCGAGCTCCAGATCGTGCCACTCGCAGGCGACAGGGGCGAGTTCACCGAGACAAATGAGTGCTCGCTCCGAAGGTGCCTCTTCACACCTATCTTTGAAGATCGCAAATGCTTCGTGAAGTAGCACGAGAGGGATCGTAAAGGGTTCCAACGGACGATTGAGGGCAATGGCACGTCCTGGTCCCACGATTTGTTTGAACCGGGATGCATTTGCTAGAGTCGACGGCGCGACCCCAATGTCCAGCCTCAGGCGCTTAAGTGGCAAATCGCTATCTTCGTCATGTTTGCGCTTATCCTGCCGGATATCTATGATGATAAGAACATGTATGCGAGGATGGGAGGCGGAGCAGTTAGATGAGTAGCATTCACGACCACGTAAGATGCTCACCGGTACTTGGGACCTTTACAATTATGTGGATACAGTCTCGGGAAGGCTGCGCTGAAAAGATATCGAAGACGGCTCTCGAGGAGCCTAATTTGTCCGCAAATGTTGAGAACCCATGTCCTAGGGACCCGATACGCTCAACGAGAGTAACCTCGGGCTCTGCGGGAATGGGGTTTGAATCCTTGGGCTGAGAAAAGGGATGTTACTTCACATAACGACTCGTCGATGGCGCTCACCTTCCACAATTCTAGATCGTGGGGATCAACACCCTTTAAGGTACCCAATACTCGCTCGCTTTGTATCAACTTCTTCAAGTCGCTAACCGCATCCTCTCTCGTTGCGTTAACTAAGAAGACGATACTTTCGCCTTCTATGAGACAGTTAAGCCGGAGAGTGGTAGACATGGTGGATGGTGGTCATAAGTCTATATTGTGGATTGTTTGTACCGAGCATTCACACTATCACTCACATGCACAAAGTGATATATTGGTAGTACTGTTTTCCAGGAAATATCAAAAAGTTTTGTTCTCTGCCGCGAGGCACAAGAATTCATCGTTCATCAATCTAGCGGGACCGTCGCCATCCGAGGCCCATTCAATGAATTCCTTCCAGAGGGCATTATATTCTCTCTCCGTTTTGCTCGTTGACGAGTGGAAGATAACGGCGTTGAGGTTCCCGGCAGAGTTGTAGAAAGCATTTGGATTGGCGTAAAGGATGGCGCGAGTATGTGACTTGGGATAAGACTCATCATGGACATGGCCATATGAGAGAAGTCTGTGAGGTGGTGGGAAGGGAATATCCGTATGTATATGCATACGGTGAACCGTTCTGTGCCAGAGATGGGAAGGAAGAGGACAGTTGCAGAAGGGGCGACAGCACTGTAGTATAATTATATGGCGAGTATGTTGGGTATGACTACCCTTGGCCCTGTGGATGTCCTGGCCATTGCTGGGAATAACATTGTTCTACAGGCAAGGACGGGACTGTCAAACGAGGGGGTACCGGCAAAGGTGCAGGGGAGTACGTTGGGAAGGGGTGTCTTTACTGTGCTCGCTCCCTTAGTTCTTGTATCTTTTCCAATTGAAGAGGTAAAAATATTGCTGGCGAGGGTGGTGATGCGGGTAACGATGTGAGCTCGAAGGTTTGTCAGTGCATCGCGAGGTGAGACACCTGTTAGTTAGGGTTGACGATCTTCATAGCCTCCTCTGCCTCTTCGATTGTCCGACCAGGTCGATACTCATCTCCATATTCAATCTTTAAGAGCGCTAAGAGGCATAGTTCTACTTTTTGTTCGACAAGAATGCTTGGTGCAATCCGTGGCCCTTCAGCAGTGCTCACTATTCGAGCGACTGGTATAGCAAGAGGATTCAAGCTCGTGGTCTTGGCAGCACCTCGATAATCTGTGTAGGTTGGTTAATACGTTGTTGATGCATTTTGACGAACTAAATACCAGGATGAAGGATGAAGGCTGCTAAATATATGCCTTTGCTCAATTCCTTCTCAATCAACTGGGCTAATCAGTAATTTGCTATTTGACAGATGGATTCCTTTGTTTCAACTGCATATTTAGATTTTTGTTGATCAGTTTTGATGAGATCATGTGGGCGCAGTAGAATGGGTAGAGCTGGTGAGTAAATACTCACTTGTAGCTGTAGTTAAACACTTAAGTCCACTTGTGGTGATCACCTAGTAGAGCAGAGAACTGAACTGTAGATTGATGACTACATACACAGGTATATATACTGTCTATCTACATGTATGAGGTCAGCAATATTAGTATTGCTGACTGATGATTTAAATTGCACTTGGTAATGCACATTCATTGCACAGTTGTGCACATGGTGCACTTATTGTCTGAGTATGACATGTGTCAAACTCTATAATATCTGTCAAAGATACTTCTGTCCCATCACTATGTTATCTACAAGGGGAACAGACTATTCTGGGACAGATAAGATTAGATCAGCCAAGATTGGAATGATCCAAAATGTCATAACAATCTTTTCAGATTGTTTCAACATGAGCAATGATTGCCAACCAATATAAATATATGTCAGCTGCAGTTGTACTGAATCACACATGCAAAAGGCATCAAAAGTGCCCCCAACCATTTTAAGTCTCATTCAAATTTGAATGAGTCATTGTCATCATCAAAATGTAGAAGCTAATGGCAACTCATCTATAAAGAACAAACTGTGAGACAGGTACTGCTGAGTAATCACTGACAAATTGTGGTGTCATAACAGTGACCAAATGCTTGGTAAGCTGACAAAGCCTGACTAATAATTTGACTAAGCATGACTCAGCACAAAAAAAACTGTGCCATAGCTGTTTGTTCCCTTCCTCACTTTCCCAGGGCTTCCAGTCACAGGGTTGTTACCCCAGTCACAGGGCACATATCCAAGTACTCTCTAGGCTTCAGGTACTGCCACAGCATTTAGGATGTGTCAAAGGGCTGTCACAGGGAGTCCCTACTCTCATGTCACCCAAGTCATAGAGTCTTTCTTCCCAGACTGTCACTTGGCACTTGGCACACACCCTGTTTAGAACATATCAGTCACAGAGCACTCAAACTTGGAACTCAAGTACTCATGGCTGACACTGAGGATAATATAAAACACACTAAAGTAGAAGAAACTATGCAGCTCTTACTGTATCAATATAGCCACACCTGACTGACATAATAATCTTGCATCATCCCATACTGATACTACCAGGCTGACACCACCATAACCAGGACTAACACCAAGATTAGAATGCTAGAGAAATGTACATCTGACATGTTATTGCAAAAACACAGTCACCAAACTTTGATTCTCCTGATATAATACCTGAGTCAAACTCATTGGTTGACAACACATTAAAAGCAAATACTACAGGGATTTCTTCTCCATGGTTATTGCAATCTGGAACTGGATAAATTCACCTGACAGATTCAGGCTATGCATGGTGAGTGACTGGGATATCAGAGATAGAAATATAAAATATCATCAGCTTGGTCAAGGCATGTTGGTTTGTAGAGTATATGTCTATGTCATGGTGGAGTTATCTCAGTTAGTAGAGCATTACTGCAAGAAATCACTCAACAATCATGGGAAGCAGTGCTTGATGAGTCAAAGATCAGTTGTAAGTTGGGACTTCAACTAGACATCATCATACTAATTGTGGATGACCTGAACATGCTGCTAATGATGCCCATTGTGTACTTGAAATTGATATCAATATCTGAAAATTTCAAAGGAGAAAGATATCCAACTTGACAATGAAGTTATAAAAGAAGAGTGTAGTTGCTTGTCTGGAGGTAGTAGAATAAAAAAATGGCATAATTACAGTGGCATGGTTAATATAGGACAGGAAAGTTGAACCAGAATAGATCTGCCCAAACATCAACAGCAAATAAGAACATGGATGTTAAAGCCAGCATAATAATGCCTGGATTTATAATTCCCATCATTATACAATTGACTTCACTAAAGATTTAACTTGATGACAAAGTTATGAGAAGATGCAGGATGATGAGAACAACATTTGAAAATCCAGAGCAAATCAGGGCATGGGAGGTGGATAACTGAGATTCACAATAGAGGCCTTAACTATAACTAGGATATTACACAACAAGCATAGATAGACTCTGTGGTAGGATCCAACATAAAAGTTCCAATGTGTGGTTATGGATAAAATACCCAAGGTGGAATTAAGGCTTGGACAACACAACACAGTGCAGCACTCTGCAGGAGTGACTCACATCCTGCACCCCCATGGACAACAGTGAGGTGCTCCACAGGAGCAACTCACCCCTGGCTGAAGGCCCCCCTGCCCATAGGGCAGGGGCAAGCCTTGGAAAGACTTGTGAGACTTTAGGCCACATGAGATGATATCACAACATACCTCACTATCAATGCCCAATAATGGATCATGTATGATCTTCTTGAATGCTGGAATCCCTTGTATAATTGAATCTAATGCCCAGTAAATTGTTGCAAAGTGTGTCTCTCCTATAGCTACTAAGCCATGAGAAATTGAGCATTTTTTGTGCAGCATCAAAATGATCAAGTGTATATGTTGATAGGCTCATGAATGCAAGTACTGCTCAAAGTTGTTTGATAATCTATGATTAAGTCATTAGTCTCAGAATCTTTGACTAATTGTTAATAGTTTACAGATTGAAACACAGGCAGGTTGCAAACATCTTTACAGGCATTGCCAATATTACATGCATTTAGTGTTGCCATCAGCTAGGCTAATAGCCATTAGCTGGTTTAGCTTAGCCAGTTTTTAGCCAAGCCATAGCCTATATTTGGCTAAGGCTATGATTGGCTAAGCTATGACCAAATAGCTGCTCCAAGCCAGCTATAGCTGGTTTCTCTACCCTCTCCCTTCCCTCAACATTCAATTGTACTTGCTGTCACCACTTGTCATCACCACCACTAGTGTTGCCATTGGCTAGGCTAATAGCCATTAAGTGGTTTAGCTTAGCCAGTTTTTAGTAGTGTTTGACACAGGTAACCTGTAGGTACCCACACCCTTCACTGTGGGTAGTGGGTTAACATGGGTTAATAGCAGGTTGGGGTATGGGTCTTAACCCCTTGGGTACATGTACCAAACCTGCATCCTGCATAGCATTTGGATGCCAGTATCTAGCTGATAACCTCCCATT
Organism: Amanita rimosa; assembly: GCA_023014395.1. NCBI lineage: Eukaryota > Fungi > Basidiomycota > Agaricomycetes > Agaricales > Amanitaceae > Amanita > Amanita rimosa. The sequence goes on from JAEBUO010000068.1 coordinate 26,223, forward strand.
TATCATCTGACCATGTCTCATTCTCCCCAGGTTCAGGTAATGATGCTGCATGATTTAAATCACTTTGGAGTACATACCTGGCATGACTCCATGCCCCAACACACATGAGAGCCCAAGTTGACTGGGCTAATAACCAATTACACATGTGGGAGATAATAAGGCAACCTTTGCTGAATACATACAACTCAATGGCAACAGTAGAGGCTAAAAGATTTGTCAATACAGTAGACACAGTACTAAGAGATAAAACATGCCTGGAACTGTATGATAATTCCTTGCCATATGCCAAAGCCAAGGGTACAATGATCTATTTTCATACCACCATGTGAGTGGATCTCTGACACCTTTGATTTGGCCTGTTGAAAGATATTGTTCAAGCTTGTTCTTAAGTTCTTCATCAGAACTTGTGTCTAATGTGGAGCCATTGCTGTCATTGCTATCAAGGCTCACTTGCTGCTTCTACTAAAATCAGAAAATTGAACAGCTGGGGGAAAGGGCTGAATACCTTCTTTGATGATGCCTTTTGTGATGAAGTGGTGGAATTTGTTATCATGTAGCTCACATAAGAGTGTTGAAATTCTGCCTTGACAATATCTTCTGCAGTTTGACCCATTCTGGGTCCCAGTCTTGCTTCTTGAAGTATTTGAGCTTATATTGAGGGTGGAGGACTAGAGCATTTACTTGAGTTTACAAAGATGATTCTTATTAAGTGTGGAAACTTACCAATAGAAATACAATAGACATCTGAGTGATCTGTCAAAGAATAATACTTGTTGAGTAAGTTTTGTCCAATTTTGAGTGCTGTGCAGAGTGCTGGCATTAGGCTTGGATTTTCAGTGGCCATAGTAAGTTCCTCATGCATTCTGTCCATAGCAGGGATTACTGCTGCAGGACATGGTGTATTGGTAGAAAACTGCAAAGTCACAATTTTGAAAGTCTGGAAACACAGTTTGTGAGATGGATAGAAGCATACTAAGGGTATCAATGGCAGGGCATGGTTCAAAGAAGGCATATACACCAGCCATCAAATCTTTAGCCAATTGCTCTAGGTTTCAAAGGTAAGTTACATTACAATGCTAAGGAATAAATACTCACCTAATTCTTCTTCTGCATCTTCCTCTGGCTTCTTGATCACTTCAATCTCTGACTTGGACTAATTGGAATTATTGGTCTGGTCAATTGCAGCTCTACTGGTGGACAATGACTTGGTATGCAACAATTGTGGCCATGCACACAATGTTGTCACCTTTGAATGCTTTCCTTTTGCATTTGGTGTGTTTTTCTTTGACTGCTTCTCTTTTTCCTTGTTGGCTGAGCCTTCCCCTTCTTTTACAGATTGCCCCCCTTTTCTGATGTGTGGGCATTGTTTGGCATTAATATCACTATCATCTGAGTCATTGATGGCAGTGAATTGTGGAGAAGCTCCACTGTGAAGGTGATGTGTGCTATCATCTTCATCTTGGTCCTCTGGGTTTTCAATTGTCTTTTGTAGGCATTTTACTGTCTCTGCCTTGTCTGCAGAGCCATTGTCCTCATTTGTAACATATGAGGAAACCTTGCATTTGCACTGACTGATGAGAATAAGAGATTCATCAACTTCATTGCATGCAGAGGCTCAGAGGGAAGTCAGGCATTGTAGCCAGCTTCTTTTTTTCTTATGTAATTACATGGTTGTACTATACAGTTGTGACAACAGGGGCTGGCAGCATCCCCATCATTGCTGATGGCATACCTGCCATATCAGTGCAGGTTTCCAAGGGTATGGGTACAGGTAGGTGTGGGAACAAAGAGTAAGACCCTGACCCATACCTGCCATACCCCTATGGCCATACCCAGTGGGTATACCTTACCTGTGTTGAACACTAGTTTTTAGCCAAGCCATAGCCTATATTTGGCTAAGGCTATGATTGATGATTGGCTAAGCTATGATCAAATAGCTGCTCCAAGCCAGCTATATGTAGCTGGTTTTCTCTACCCTCTCCCTCAACATTCAATTGCACTCACTGTTGCCACTTGTCATTACCACCACCCATTGTCACCACCACTGATGGCCACCCACCATCACCATCACCACCCACCATCACTGCCACCTGTTGCCACCACCACCCATTCCCACCACCACCTGTCACTGTTGCCACCCACCACTCACTGTTGCCACCACCACCCATCATCATCACCATCACCATGGCCATCACCATGCCTCCTACCCACCACTATCACATCACCAACTTGCCCCCTCATCCCCTTACTACCCAGACAATATCAATCTGGGCCCCTGTACATTTGTTTTTGTTTTTTTGAATAGCTACTAACTGTTATGATTCTCTTTTCCCTTTGTTAACAGACTACATTTACTTGTTACAAACCCGCAGTTATGCTTGGACATTATCTCCTTTCATAGCTACCTTCACCTTTCCTTTCTCAGATACGTAGCTATGCCTTTTCCCCTTTAGTTCCCATTGTCCTCTAAACATATATAAACCCCTCTCATGTACCATAGTTCTTTAGTTCTAACTTAGTTGAATCATATCTACAACTTGAACACTCATTTGCTTGTCGCCTCAACTGCTCTCCTCACTCTCTCTCTCTAGCCTTCGTCATCATCAGACTTAGTGCCTAGAACCCTTGTCCAGTGGCTGAGAACAGACCGAGACTCTGTTTGTTGCTGTAGACTTGGATGCTGAATGATGTTGTGTCCATTGACTGTAACACTAACATTTTTGAATATTTTGTCCACTCTCACATGCACCCTCACTCCAAGCACTTTGTTAGGACTAATCCCCACACAATCACAAGCTCCATAGAGAAGAATATGTATTAGAGACAAGACTTAGACACAATAGTCTGTGACCTATGAGAAGGAAACAATCTAGAGTCTTAAGGACTCCTACCTACAGAATGTACACCTTATATACCTGAGTCGTTGGTCTGTGCAGCCGCTAAGGCTATGCACATGCAGCAACAAGACCCAGACCCATCTCCCAGACCTGTCCGGATCCATCCAGACTCCCAGTCCCTTCTCACAAATGCTGTTTCACCCAGTATCCCCTAATGGCCTTGATCATATAGCCACCCTGGGTTATATAATCCTCCTGCCATATCTGGATAGGTGTCCCTCGCCATATGCTTGTGTCCCTTTGTACATCCATAGGCCTCTGAATAAAATAGAGAAAAATAAGGAAAAATGTCCATATCATACCATGACCTCCTCCTCAAGACTTCATGTCCTGGGAAGTCATGCATTGGTCTGCCTAGGGGAATTAAGCGTGGGTTTAACTGGCCCACTGCACTCAAGGTCTCTTGAGAATGCCCCATCCATGTTGGGTTCAGTGTAGGTTAACTTGTGGTCACCTTTCCACCGTTGCCAATTCTGCTTCAGTTTCTTGAGGTAGTCACACTCAAATTTGCCATCTTCCCAACCAAACAACTGTTTGGGAGCCTTTGTATCCATGTAATTATGAACCATAAGTCTGCAAGTGCCAATCAACGAGGTGCACTTGGGTTCTGCCTATGGAATTTCTGAACCTCCTTTTTAGCATTGGTGAGGTTCTCTGCTGGTTCCCATGTTGATTCCTCCATGGGATAGTTTTTCCACTTGACTAAATATTCCAATCTGCTGCTGTTTTGTCTGCTGACTCTGCTGTCCATGATTTCTTCAACTTTGTACTCATCATCCTCTGATTCCTCAAACATCTGTGCCTCTTTGCATTTGGCAACCTTTTCAATTTAATTGGGGAATTCTGGGATGTGATAGGGCGTCAAGAGTACTTCATTGAAGACATTGTAGATTTTCCAAGCAGCCAGAACCTTCAACCAGTATGTGGATTTGCCAACTTTTTCAACCACCTCCAGGGGTCCTACAAATTTGCTGTCAAGCTTCTTAGTTGCATGAAGCATTGGCAAATTCTCTGTCCTGAGGTATACCTTGTCACCTGGTTGGTAATTTTGTGCTGGTGCCCTGTGCACATTCCACTGCTTTTTCATTGCCTCAGTGGTTTTTTCGAGTGCAAGTTTGGCCTTGGCATGGATGTCCTCAACTTCCTTGACTAAGTCCTCCATTGTGATGGTTTTTGGTTGGTACAGTGGATTCATCCCCTTGTTCGGATGACACCCATAGTTCATGAAGAATGGCAAAAACCCTGTGGACAAATGTACACAATTGTTATGGCAAAACTGAGCCACAACAAGCCAGTCACTCCAGTTATCCTGTCGGTGATTGACAAACATTGTTAGGAATTCCTTGACTTCCTGATTGATGTGTTCCATCTGTCCATCAGTTTGCAGATGGTAGGCTGTTGATCTATTTGCCTGGATACCAAGAATCCCATACAAATCATCTATACACTTGGAGACAAACTGTGGTCCTCAATCACTAATTGTCATGACCGACTAAAAAGCTTCGGCTTTTTCACTAAGTCATTTCACTTTTATTATTTATTTTCTTCATATTATATAAACCTATGCTGACTAAGCAAGCGCCTATCACTTGGCGCTTAGATAAAAACCGTAGATAAGATACCGGAGCTCGGCGCTGATGACTCATTACTGTTACTACATGCGCAGTCGTCTTACTCATACCATACTATATTTAGAGTAGGGCTTAGGGTAGTGCACAGACCACCTGTCGTAGTATATAAAGAGTGCAATCCAGCACCCAGAGTCCTCAGTCGAGTTCTCTCGGGTTTATTCCCTCCCCTCCTCCCCTCTCCTCAGTTCTCTGTTGGGGCTCCTAGGCGTCACGCCAGGGGGTTCCTGATAGTAGAACTCGACTACTTCTCTAGCAGCCCCAACGCTTGTTATACCCAGACCACAGGGTTAAGTGGACGAGAACTGGGGGATTGATACAGTCGTACGCCGACTATAAAATTGCGGTATCGGTTGCCAGACACCGTTCAAAACTGCGCACCTGTGGCTCTGCATCGCAGCCCTTAACTAGCTTTGCATTACGTTCCCGGTCTACGCAAACCGAAGAACCTAACCCGGTTGATAGGGTTACCTGTGCACAGGATACCAGTGCCGGACTTATCACACGATACGTAATACGTATCTAGGGACCAGCCTCACCAGCCCCCTAGCGCGTTAAATTGCCCTGGTCTAGGCCTCTGAAGGCTATACACTTAGTTTACGTATTTTACCTTTTTCTCGTACCCCTTGGAGGTAGCCGCCACTTGGTCACGCACCTCTGAGAAAGACCCGCACCCGTACGGTGTAGTGGTAACTGGACAACCGTTCGGACCCAGTTTAGATAGACCCTTTCAATTAAAAAAAAAAAAACCAGTAGTCAGTATCGTAAATTGTAGCACTGCAGGGGTGGTTGCAGACCCTGAGTGCACGTTTCGTACATACGTCCCCAAGCAAGTGACAGGCCAAGACCTCCCTCACTTACGTACAAGTACAAAATAGGAGATACAAATAACGATACTTTTTGGGACGCTGTCACAGGCGATCTTGATCCAAACGACGCGGGTTTTAGTTCCTCTGAAGGAGAATCCACATCATCATCATCATCACACTCTACCAACTCTATCACAGAGGAACCACATCAGTGGGAAGCAGCACCGTTTCCCATACTAGTACCCAATCCAGCAACACTCAATCCTAACCTATTATTCAACTCCGACGCCGATTTCATCGGAGAACCCGCGCCACCGTTTTCATCACCACCACCCCCGCTTACACCATCACCTACATCGCCACCGCCAAACTATCACAGTATGGCGGCGCCCCAAGAAATGACATCAGCAGAACTGCTGAACCTCCTTAACGCGCAAGCCGCGACCATCCAAGCCCTCCAGAACCAGCTGACACAGCTGCAAGCAAACGCAGCACAGGCCGCCGCGGCCGCAGCAGAACACCCTCCTCCCCCCGCCAACATTGTCAATATACCGCCAGGGACGGTATTCAATATTCCCGGGACCAGTAACGGCGGAACATCTAGAATAGATGTAGCCAAACCTCCGGTCTTCTCCGGAAAGATGTCCGAAGTGACAAATTTCATAAACGCATGCAGGTTGTACATTCAATTAAAGATGCCGGAATCCGATGAGGAAGAACGGATCTTATTGATCATATCATACATGACGGAAGGCTTTGCCGCAGATTGGAAGGACAATCTGTTGGAGCAGATGGCCAACGATGAAGAAGGAATTCCGCAGACGGCGGAACAACTGTTCAGGCAGATCCGAAGGGACTTTGGTGATACGGACGAACAGTCATCAAAAATCTCGGAGATGCGGACCATGACGCAAGGGTCCAGTACGTGTGAGGAACACGTGCAAAAATTTAAGAAGGTATCACGAGGCACCGGATACCTAGGAAGAGCTCTGATCGAAGAGTTCAAACGAAGTTTGAATACCGGACTCCGCAAAAGGATAATGGAGGCCGATGAAGTACCTGAGACCATTGAAGGATGGTACCAGAAAGCAGTAAGATTGGATCGCCAGTGGAGACAGGCGAAAGCCGAGGAGAAGTACTACTCCTCGCGGACCAGTAACTCCGCCAATAGGAGTGAAGGAGCATCCAAAGGCCCGGATACGGCAAAGCCGGTAGCCCCTGCCCAGCCAAAACCCCGATGGAGATTCGGATCGGGATCAGCGAGTCAGGGACGATTGGGAGCTGGAGCCTCCGCGAGTTCAAGTAGTACGGCAAATCGGCCAGACCCTAACGCAATGGACGTCGATCAAAACCAAAGACCACCACTCCGCTGTTACAAATGCGGCAAGATCGGACACATCTCCAGGAACTGCAGATCAGGACTTGATATTCGTACAATGACGTTTGATGAAATGAAGGAGTACTTCAAGAAAGGAGAAGAGAATTTAAAAGAGGAAGAGAGTCAGTAGGTCCCGTACTGGACTCTCGTAATAGATACAGTGTACTAGATAAATTGGTAGATAGTGCACAACCCCTTGATATAGCGCTTAGCGCTGACCGGGTTGATGCAAGGACCATCTCGGAAGTCTCAAGGACTTCTGGGACGTCCCCGCAAGAGGCGAACTCCCAGGTGAAACACCTTGATATAGCGCACGGCGCTGAAAGTGTCACTCCCAAGGAGCGCGGCAGGGCGGCTAAACCTGTGCTTGATTCCTCGTTACCAAATACAGTAGTACAAGTATCTACAAAGGGACGAAAGGACTTAAAAGGAAAGCAGCATGATATAGCGCCCCGCGCTGAAACTGCTTGTCCAAAAAGAATGTTGAAAAAAGGAGAAAAGGAATTTTTAGTTAGAACCATAGGACGGAAGGATGAGATCTTAATGGAGATCGGGTTGGAAAGGTTGGACACCCATGAACAAACTCAACAAACCGCGTTGCTCGATTCAGGAGCAACAGGAATGTTCATGCATACGGCATATGCAAAAAAGATGGGCTTTAAATTAATACCCTTGGAACACCCCATTCAAGTTCGGAATGTGGACGGAACAAATAACGAAGGAGGAATGATCACCCATGAGGTTGATCTTCTTTTATCGTATCAAGGGCATAAGGAACGAGCCACCTTTGAGATATGCGAGCTGGGAAAAACCAACGTAATCATTGGATCCACATGGTTACGAAAGCACAATCCAGAAATCAATTGGGAAACTGGTCAAGTCAAATTAACACGTTGTCCACGGAGCTGTGGACATAGGCAAAGGGAGTGGACTAAGAAGCGGGAGCAGAAGGTCCGATCAGCGGAACACTGGCGTGTTCTGGAATATCTGTGGGAACAAGAAAAGGAGTTAGACTTCGCGCATTGGCTCGAAGAAAAAGAGGAAAGTGAGAAGCATCTCACGTACATGGAACAAATGAAACACCCGGGTCAATACAAGTATGGGGATAAATACCCATTCTTACCAGTGTTTCCATCACCCGCCGGATCAAAAACCGGATCAATGAGACATGTGCGAGAGTTGGCAAGACTCACGGCTAGAGAAATGGTACCTGAACAATACCATCAATACCTTAAAATCTTCGAGAAAGGAGCATCAGAACGCATGCCGGCCAGAAAGCCTTGGGATCACGCAATTGATACCAAACCAGGCTATCAACCCCGGAAAGGGAAAGTCTACCCCCTATCCCCAGATGAGCTTCAAGAAGTACGGAACTTTGTGGATGATCAGTTGACAAAAGGGTATATCCGACCCTCCAAATCACCACAGACGTCACCCGTCTTCTTTGTAAGCAAAAAGGACGGAAAAAAGCGGATGGTTCAGGACTACAGATACCTGAACGAATGGACAGTCAAAAATAACTATCCATTACCCTTGATATCGGAACTCGTAGATCGAGCAGGCAGTGCTAAATACTTCACTAAGCTAGACCTTAGGTGGGGTTACAATAATGTACGGATCAAAGAAGGCGATGAATGGAAAGCAGCATTCACTACTCCCGAAGGTTCTTTCGAACCAGTAGTAATGTTTTTTGGGCTAACCAATTCACCGGCCACCTTCCAAGCAATGATGAATGACATTTTCCGCGATATGATCAACGCAGGAAAAGTCATTGTGTACATTGATGACATACTCATCTTTACTAAAACAAAAGAGGAGCATGACGCAATAGTACAACAAGTCTTGCAACGATTGGAAGAAAATGATCTATATGTAAAACCAGAAAAATGCGTGTGGTGTGTGGAAGAAGTCAAATTCCTGGGCGTTGTTTTAGGACCCAAGGGAATACAAATGGATACAAAGAAGGTCGAAGCCATTATTAGCTGGCCCACCCCTTCTTGTGTCAAAGACGTACAAAGGTTCCTAGGCCTAGCCAATTATTATAGGCGCTTTGTTCAAGACTTCGCTAAAATCGCACGGCCACTACATGACCTAGTCAGAAAAGAAAAAACATGGGAATGGACGGAGGTCCAAGAAAAGGCTTTCCAAAAACTAAAAAAAATATTCACGGAGCAACCTTTATTAGTTGCCCCGGATTCCGATAGGAAATTCAGAGTAGAGTCAGATGCATCGGATTACGCTACGGGTGGCATTTTGTCTATGCTCTGCAAAGATGACAAGTGGAGGCCTGTGGCCTACCTATCAAAGTCGCTCAATGATACCGAGCGCAATTATGACGTCCATGATAAGGAAATGTTAGGCATCATGCGTTGCCTGGAAACATGGCGTCACTACCTAGAGGGAGCACGTGAACAGTTCGAGATATGGACTGATCACAAAAATCTTGAGTACTTTATGAGTGCAAAGAAGTTGAATCGCAGGCAAGCCAGATGGGCTTTGTACCTCAGCAGGTTTAATTTCGTGTTGCATCATAAAGCTGGTGTAACTATGGGAAAGGCCGATTCTCTGTCCAGGAGGCCAGACCATAAAAAGGGGGTAGATGATGACAACAAGGATGTCACGCTCCTCAAACCGGACTTTTTCAAAATTGCCGCACTACGTCATGGTCACGTATTCATCCATAGTTCAGAAAAAGAACTATTAAACAAAATTCGACACTCTGAAGCACGAGATGAAGCAGTAGTGAAGGCAGTAGAGGCAATGAAAAAGGCCGGCGTTAAAACACTAAACGCTCGAGAATGGGAGATGGAGCAAGGACTTATCCTCTGGCAAGGAAAAGTCTATGTACCAAAAGATGAGAAGCTGCGGATGGAGATAATCCGCCTACATCATGATACACCCATTGCAGGACATGGAGGACAATGGAAGACGATTGAACTCGTCACAAGAAACTACTGGTGGCCTGGAATCACCAGGTTTATTAAAAATTATGTTAGTGGATGCGACAAGTGCCAGCGGAATAAGAACTTCCCAGAACCGCCTGCTGGAAAGTTAATGCCAAACTCAGCACCAGCAAAGCCCTGGACACATATTTCCGCCGACTTCATCACAAAATTGCCAGAGTCACATGGTCATAATGCGATTCTAGTAGTTTGTGATAGAATGTCAAAAATGGCGCATTTCATCCCCACCTCAGAAGAGACATCGGCACAGGGATTGGCCACACTATTCCGAGATCATGTTTGGAAACTTCATGGACTTCCGGAATCTATAATCTCAGATCGCGGTCCACAGTTCGCTGCACAAATGATGAAAGAGCTGAACCAAATGTTGGGCATTAGCACAGATCTGTCCACAGCATTCCATCCACAGACGGATGGACAAACAGAACGAATGAATCAGGACTTAGAACAATACCTGAGGATTTTCGTAGATCATAGACAAGAAACGTGGTCTGGATGGTTAGCCATCGCTGAATTTAGTTACAATAACAAAATTCAGGCATCAACCAAGCAAACGCCGTTCTTTGTCAATTATGGCAAACACCCCAGAATGGGAATTGAACCCAGAAGAGAAGGAAGTCACCCGGCAGCATCGGATTTTGCCCAGAAAATGAAGGAAATCCACGAGGAAACTCAGGCAGCCTTGCTAAAATCACAGGGTGATATGAAACTATATGCCGATAGACACCGATCTGACGCACCAGAATATAAAGTTGGAGACAAAGTATGGCTGTCAACAAAAGATCTAAGGTTGACAGGCCGACCAACTAGGAAATTGGTGGAAAGATGGATTGGGCCATACCCAATCAAGAAAATAGTGTCATCAAATGCAGTAGAATTGGATCTACCCTTCTCCCAGCAGATTCACCCCGTGGTAAATGTCTCACGAATTCGCCCTTGGAAACGACCAATGAGAGGGCAAAAAGCGCAACCCCCACCGCCAATAGAAATAGACGGTGAAAAAGAATATGAAGTGGAGGAAATAATTGATGTACGATTAAAAAGGAACAAGATGGAGTACTTGGTTAAGTGGAAAGGATACACGGCTGAACACAACTCCTGGGAGCCATTAGAAAACCTACAAAACGCAAAAAGAAAAATAAAAACCTTTTACGATAGAAACCCCGGAGCTATCAGAAGGCTTGACAAAGCAACCTTTAGCGGGTTGACCTTCAGACCCTATGAAAACTTCACTCAATCCTCGGACAAAACGGTGTCCAAAATCGATGTCAATGCAGTGGCACCAGCTGCAAAATGGGAACAAAACTGGCAAAAATGGAAGGGTAGAAAGGGCTTAGACACCCTTACGGAGCCAGGAGACGTGGAAGGGCCATGTCAATGTAACATGTGCCTATGTCAATCGCATGATATAGCGCTTCGCGCTGAAACGATTGAAGATCTCACCCCACCATCCCGCCCACTCTCCCCCATTATCGAGGAAATATAGGAGTCATCCGTGATAGAGCGCGATGCGCTGAAAGATGATGATAAAGTTTAAATTTGTCTGGAAGTCAAATCCTAAAAAGGGGGTACTGTCATGACCGACTAAAAAGCTTCGGCTTTTTCACTAAGTCATTTCACTTTTATTATTTATTTTCTTCATATTATATAAACCTATGCTGACTAAGCAAGCGCCTATCACTTGGCGCTTAGATAAAAACCGTAGATAAGATACCGGAGCTCGGCGCTGATGACTCATTACTGTTACTACATGCGCAGTCGTCTTACTCATACCATACTATATTTAGAGTAGGGCTTAGGGTAGTGCACAGACCACCTGTCGTAGTATATAAAGAGTGCAATCCAGCACCCAGAGTCCTCAGTCGAGTTCTCTCGGGTTTATTCCCTCCCCTCCTCCCCTCTCCTCAGTTCTCTGTTGGGGCTCCTAGGCGTCACGCCGGGGGGTTCCTGATACTAATGACCTTTGTTGGCAAACCATGTTCTTGGAAGATGTTGTCCCAGAATAAAACTGCTACTCCTTGGGATGTAATTGATGACGTCATAGGGAGAAAATATGCTTTCGTAAAATGGTCTACTATGACCATGATCATGTCATTGCCCTTAGAATCTGGTAATGGTCCAATCAAATCTATGGAAATCACTTCCCATGGTGTGTCAGGAATCTCATTTGGAACCAATGGTGCTGCCTGCAGTTGCTGGTTTGGTTTCACTTTTTGACATGTCTCGCATCCTCAGATGAAACACTCAATGTCCTTTCACATTTGTGGCCACCAGAAATTACAGGTGAGACTTTCTATGGTCTTGGCTACCCCTGAATGCCCCCAAGAATGATGGATCTGAATCAGATCTCCCCTGATTTGCATGTCCACTGGAACATAAATCCAACCCTTCCACTTGGCCAACCCCTTTTCAATTCTAAAATCAGGGTCCTGTTGCTCAATGCCTTGTCAAACCTGAGTTTCCCATTGCTGAGCTGAGACCTTCTGGATCTCCTTGATGATGTCTTTGATTGCCCGATCATCATCATAGATCCTTACAAACAGATGATCCTTCAGGAGAATCACTCCTTTGTTGTCATTCTGTCCTTTCTCATGTCCTGCTTGTCTTGACAGCAAATCTGCCTTAGAATTCAACTTCCCTGATTGGTGCTTTATGACAAAGTTGAATTCTTGAAGGTCTGTAACCCATTGAGCTTGCCTGCAGTTTAGATTCTGTGGTTTCCAGAAATACATGAGGTTCTGGTGATCCATTAGAACATCAACCTCCTTTGAGGTAATGAGACCATTTGTAAAATGCATGCATGACTGCAAGCATCTCTTTGTCATAAATCTCATAGTTTCATTCTGCCTCATTTAGTGATTTGGAGATGAATGCCACAGGCCTCCAAGTTCCATCTTTGCTTTGTTGAGACAGAATACTGCCAATTGCAAAATCAGATGCATTGACTTCAACATGAAATTGACTGTCATCATCAGGGGTTTTGAGGGTTACCTCCCTTGCCACAAGGTCTTTCAGTCCCTGAAAGGCCAAAGTCTGCTGGTTGGTCCACAGCCATTCAACCTTGCTGGTAAGGCCAGTCAATGGCTTCGCCATTTTAGCAAAGCCTGGTATGAAACACCAATAGAAGTTAACAAAACCTAAAAATTGCTGAAGTTCCCATTTACAAGTAGGCATTGGCCAGTCAACCACGGCTTGAACTTTCCTCTTTTCCATCTGAATGGAGTCCTGACTAATGACAAGGCCCAAAAAATCAATTTGTGGTTGATCAAACCAACACTTCTCCGGTTTAAGTGACAACTTATGGTTCTCCAGCTTACCCAAAATGCAGTTAACATGCATTGTATGTGCATCCTGAGACTGTGAAAACACTAGAATATCATCCATGTAAATGACAACCCATCCTTCCATGATTTCTTGTCTAAAAATGTCATTCATCATCATATGAAATGTTGCTGGTGAGTTGCAAAGGCCAAAGAACATAACCAGGGGTTCGAACAAGCCCCTGTGGGTTTTGAAGGCTGCTTTCCATTTGTCACCTTCTTTAATCCAGATATTGTTGTATCCCCAATGAATATCCATTTTTGAGAAAACCTTGGCTTTTGATAGCCAGTCAAGTAACTCTCTGATTAAGGGTAGCGGGTATTGGTTCTTTCTTGTGATGTCATTTAGCTTCCAGTAGTCTTGTACTGGCCTTAGTTTGCCATCTTTTTTCTTGACAAAGAAGAATGGCAATGCTTGTTCTGAAGTGCTGGGCCTTATTCTTCCAGATTTTAAGTTTTCCTCAAGGAACTCATCTAACTGTTCCCACTCTTCTTTATTTAACGGATAGACTTTACAGTCTGTTGGCTGTCCACCAGGAATAAACTCGATAGCATGATCCCAAGGCTGCCTGGGTGGTAATTTGTCAAATGTCTCTTCAAATACCTTTTAATATTTAAGATAATGCCCTGGTACCATTTCCTCCAATGATCATTTCTTGCTAGCCAGTGCTTCCTTGGCTGCAATGTCAGTTGCTAATGATTGTAGTTTCATTTCTCCTGGTCCTATATGTATGGCCAGGAGACATTCACCATCTTCCAGGGATTTGGTTTTGACTACCTCCTCCTCAGGTTCTGTTACACTGGAATGATTCCAGCATGTTCCTGGACACTGGCTAAAGGTTACTTCTTGCTTTTTCCAATCCATACTTGGATTATGCAGTTGTAGCCAATCATGTCCCAAAAACAGATCTGTTTTTCTGAGCCATGCCACACAGCAATCCATGACTTCTTCATGATCTCCAATTCTCAACTTGAATTGGACCATATACTTGATATTTCCCATAGTATTTCAAGTTCCATCTGCATTGTAGATATCAGGACTCCCTCGGCGTGATGCCTAAGAGCCCCAAACAGCAGACAAGACAGGAGGAGGAGAGGAGGGAGGGGAAACCTGAGAGAACTCGACTCAGGACTCTGGGTGCTGAATTGCACTCCTTATATACTACAACAGGTGGTCTGTGCACTACCCTAAGCCCTACTCTAAATATAGTACAGTATGAGTAAGACAACTGCGCATGTAGTAATGGTAATGAGTCATCAGCACTGGGCTCCAGTATCTTATCTACGGCTTTATCTAAGCGCCAAGCGATAGGCACCTGCTTAGTCAGCACGTGTTTATATAATATGAAGAAAATAAATAATAAAATGAAAATGACTTGGTGAAAAAGCCGAAGCTTTTCAGTCGGTCATGACAGTACCCCCTTTTTAAGATTTGGCTTCCAGACAAATTTAAACTTCATCATCATCTTTCGCGCATCGCACTCTATCATGGATGATTCCTCTATTTTCTTGATGATGGGGGAGAGTGGGCATGAAGGTGGGGTGAGGTCTTCAATTGTTTCAGTGCGGGGTGCTATATCATGCAATTGACATAGGCACATGTTACATTGACATGGCCCTTCCACGTCTCCTGGCTCTGTAAGGGTGTCTAAACCCTTTCTTCCCTTCCATTTTTGCCAGTTTTTCTCCCATTTTGCAGCTGGTGCTACTGCATTAACATCGATTTTGGACACTATTTTGTCCGAGGTTTGTGTGAAGTTTTCATATGGTCTAAAAGTCAACCTGTCAAAGGTTGTTTTGTCAAGCCTCCTGATTGCTCCAGGGTTTCTATCATAGAAGTTTTTTATTTTTCTTTTTGCGTTTTGTAGATTATCCAATGGTTCCCAGGAATTATGCTCGGCAGTGTATCCTTTCCACCTAACCAAGTATTCCATCTTGTTCCTTTTTAGTCTTACATCTATTATTTCTTCCACTTCATATTCTTTTTCACCATCTATTTCGATTGGTGGTGGGGGTTGTGCTTTTTGCCCTTTCATTGGTTGTTTCCAAGGGTGAATTTGTGAGACATTTACCACCGGGTGGATTTGTTGGGAAAAGGGTAGGTCCAGCTCTACTGCATTTGGCGACACTATTTTCTTGATTGGGTATGGGCTGATCCATCTTTCCACCAATTTTCTAGTTGGTCGTCCTGTCAACCTCAAATCTTTTGTTGACAACCAGACTTTGTCTCCAACTTTATATTCTGGTGCGTCTGATCGATGTCTATCTGCATATAGCTTCATATCACCCTGCGATTTTAGTAAGGCTGCCTGAGTTTCCTCATGAATTTCCTTCATCTTTTGAGCGAACTCTGATGCTGCCGGGTGACTACCTTCCTTTCTCAGTTCTATTCCCATCCATGGGTGTTTTCCATAATTTACAAAAAATGGTGTCTGTTTTGTTGATGCCTGTATTTTATTATTGTAGCTGAATTCAGCAATAGACAGCCACCCAGACCAATCTTCTTGCCTATGGTCTACAAAGATTCTCAGGAACTGTTCTAGGTCCTGATTCATCCTTTCAGTTTGTCCATCAGTTGGTGGATGGAATGCAGTGGACAAGTCTGTTGAAATTCCCAGCATTTGATTTAACTCTTTCATCATCTGTGCTGCGAATTGCGGACCTCTATCTGAGATGATTGATTTGGGGAGTCCATGTAGTTTCCAAATGTGATCCCTGAATAAACTTGCCAGCCCTTGTGCTGATGTTTCTTCTGATGTGGGTATAAAGTGCGCCATTTTGGACATTCTATCACAAACTACCAAGATTGCATTGTGACCATGTGACTCCGGTAATTTTGTGATGAAATCGGCGGAAATGTGCATCCATGGCCTTGCTGGTGCCGAGTTTGGCATTAACTTTCCAGCAGGAGGCTCTGGGAAATTCTTATTCTGCTGGCACTTGTCACATCTGTTACAGTTCTCTTTTCCCTTTGTTAACAGACTACATTTACTTGTTACAAATCCATAGTCACGCTTAGACGTTATCTCTTTTTATAGCTACCTTCACCTTTCCTTTTCTAGATAGCTATGCTCTTTCCCCTTTAGTTTCTATTGTTCTTTAAATGTATATAAACCCCTCTCATGTACCGTAGCTCCTTAGTTCCAACTTAGTCGAATCATATCCATAACTTGAACGCTCTTTCGCTCGTTGCCTCAACCACTCTCCTCGCTCTCTCTCTAGCCTTCGTCATCGTCAGACTTAGTGCCTAGAACCCTTGTCCAGTGATTGGGAACAGACCGAGACTCTGTTTATTGCTGTGGACTTGGACGCTGAACGACATTGTGGACATCGACCATAACATAAGTTGGAACTCAGGACCAGCTCAGGGTATCACCCCTAGCCGACACCATTGAGACCCGCAGCTCTCAGGAACGACCCCCAAACGGATCCGTCACCTATAAGGGGAAATACTACCTTGGACAACGAGAAGTTTTTCTCTACCAACAAACCTGGTATTTTGTTACAGAAGGACAGAAACGGAACGAACCAGTCCCAGACAAATATTTTTCAGGAGACTTCTACTCAGGAGCCTTTGAATTCAATTTACCCAATCAAATCTACCTAGACTGGGGTAGTGAAGTACAAGGAGAACCGCTCTACCTTGTTAAAGAACCAGAAAACGAACCAGGGGACATGATACTGGAACAGCTGGAGGAGTGGACAAAACGAATTTTACAATGGTTACAAGATAACAATCTATTCCTGAAACTTGAAAAATGCAAGTTTGCCATGCAGGAAGTCAAATTCTTAGGAATGATCATCACCCCTGGATGCATTCAGATGGACCCACTGGAACAGCTGGAGGAGTGGACAAAATGAATTTTACAATGGTTACAAGATAACAATCTATTCCTGAAACTTGAAAAATGCAAGTTCGCCATGCAGGAAGTCAAATTCTTAGGAATGATCATCACCCCTGGACGCATTCAGATGGACCCAATAAAGTTAGCAGGAATCGCCGATTGGCCAGTCCCTACCACAGTCAAACAAGTCCGATCATTCCTCGGATTTGGGAACTTTTACCGACGTTTCATTGGAAATTTTGCTGCCATTGCTAAACCACTTACCGACCTCACTAAGAAAACAGAACCATTTGACTGGACCACTGAACGGAACAATGCTTTTGAAATTCTGAAGAAACAATTTGCATCTATGCCGGTATTATTAATGCCAGATCCTACTCGACCCTTTATCCTTCAAACCAATGCATCAAATAAGGCAATAGGAGCAGTCTTGAAACAAGCAGATGAAACAGGATCTCTACATCCCTGCGGATTTATCTCACATGCATTAACACAAACGGAACAGAATTACCAGATCTACGATCGAGAACTCTTGGCAATTATCAAAGGATTGATGACCTGGTGACATTTACTACACAGATCACCTCACACCACTATAGTTCACTGTGACCACAAGAATCTGTCCTACTATCAAACCACCCAACGCTTAACGCCCAGACAAGCTAGATGGTCATCCCTATTATCAGAATTTGACCTATGCATTGAACACATCCGTGGCACAAAAATGTTTGAAGCGGATGCCCTATCCCGACGCCCTGATCATATGGGAAACAGTGAATTACAAGAAGACATTGTAGTCCTACCAGAAGATCGTTTTATTCGTCTTATTGCAGAAGATCTAGTCACAGAAATTCAGAAAGCAATGTCAAAAGACGATTTCGAACACATTCTAATCGAGGTTATCACCACGCACCGCGCCCCACCAATCAAATCGAACATACAGGATTGGTCTTATATCAATGGCATTGTTCACTATCTCGGCAAAACTTACATCCCTGACCAGGATGGATTACGAACCAAATTAATTAAGGAAACACACAAAGCACGATCATCAGGCCACCCTGGATGATTAAAGACCCTTGAACTCCTTAAGCGTGACTACTGGTGGCCCGGAATGTTCAAACATGTCAGAGAATGGATAGAAGGATGTGCCCTCTGCCAGCAGATGAAGATTAACACACACCCAAATGTACCAGCCCTTCACCCAATTCCGTCGAAAGCAACCCACCCCTTTCAGCAAGTAACCCTTGATTTCATCACCAATCTACCCCTCTCTGATGGCTTTGACTCGGTCCTGGTCACAGTGGACCATGGTCTTACAAAGGGGGTAATTTTCACACCCTGCAAAAAGACAATCGATGCTCTAGGCACAGCAGAACTTTATGTCTCTGAAATTTTCAAATGATTTGGCCTACCTGACATTTTAATCTCGGATCGAGGACCACAGTTCTCTGCAAAAGTACTTCAGGAAATACGAAAAGCACTAGGAATTGACCATAGAATGAGCACGGCCTATCATCCCCAAACCGACGGAGAAACAGAATGAGTCAACCAGGAACTAGAAGTCTACCTCCAAATGTTCTGCTCCAATGAACCACATCTATGGAAACCGCTTCTCCCAATAGCCGAGTTTGCTCACAATAACCGACATCATGACACAATCAAAACTTCCCCATTCAGACTAATGTATGGGACGGACCCTGTTGTGCTGCCCACAGCTACTACACGAATGACCACACCAGCAGCAGAGGAGCGCCTTCAGTTCCTAAGGAAGGCCAGAGAAGAAGCACTAGCAGCACATGAAATGGCAAGACAACTAGTGGCAAGACAATGCAAGGACAAAGCAATGCGATTCAAAAAGGGCACCAAAGTATGGCTTGAGAACCGAAATCTTCACATACCATATCAGTCCAGAAAGCTAGCACCAAAACGAGAAGGACCCTTTGAAATTGAACAAGTGATGGGACCAGTAACATACAAATTGAAACTCCTGAAACAATGGCGCATTCACCCTGTGTTTCATACGTCACTCCTTACTCCATATAGAGAAACGACTGCGCATGGCCCGAATTATGTGAAACCACCTCCTGATCTCATAAATGGACAAGAGGAATTCGAAGTAGAGGCAATTTTAGCTCACAGGAAATGAGGCGAAGGATACCACTACCTGGTTAAATGGAAAGGCTACGGATCGAACAATAACTCTTGGGAACCCGCACACAATCTGGCAAACGCCACTGATATCCTATCAGAATACCAACAATGCCGACACCTCTGAACCATGACTTGATACAGAAACCGCCACGTCTTGAAACAAAACTATCATTATACAAAACGAAATTGTTCAATACTCTCCCGATACACCATAGCTCTTAAAGAAAAAACCATCTATACTCGCATACAATACCTTCCCATCCGACACGCCCCTACAATACCGAACCTGTCTGAAAAACTTGTCCGAACAATGGCACTGATCACACGATATTACCGCATTCCCCAAATTCACCATCACCATTGGAAGAACCCTTGAGGAACCACGAAGCTCCCTTGCAACGTTGTCCAGAGCTATCTCCCAAAATACCATGATCTACAATTTGCAGAAACCGACTTACCTCCCTATAACAAAGACCCACCAGTCTACCAACTTCTAACCATCAGGAACAGTGACGTTTACAAAAGTGCTCATGGGAGATTGTTATGCCCGGAAGAATATAAACGAATTGATGAAATCACTATACAAATATGGGAGTGCAGTGCACAGATTTGGTTAATTGGACAAAGAATCAGAATCCCAGGAAGACCTCGTATCCTTATAGAAGACATCCTTGATGACCTTCAGTACTTGTTGGATGAACAGAGGGAAATAATTAAGGACATTATCAGGAGAATCAGAAGATTCTTAGTCACTCCAACAACGACACCAGGAATTCAACACCTAGATTCGTTAACCAGGTTCATCACAGAAGAACGAGAACTCCTTACTGACCCTGCAATCGAAGATCCACTAGACATAGAAAGTTCAGACTCCGACACGGAAATCAGTGATCTGGAATACGAATAAATTCTTCAAGTATCACCACCTAACGCCAAAACCCGCATCAAAAATCATGTTCACCTTCTTTGCCCTTGCCACCTACTTCATCACTCTGGCTCTCCTCTCCTGTGCTCATTGGCGCATCGACGAAACCGTTGCCACTTTTTCACCCCTCCTCGCTGTCCCAGACCTCCCGCTCGAGGTCTTCATTGAAAATACCACTGTCGTCCACTTCGAGGACGACGATTTACATATCCATCCTGCTGCCTTGCTCCCCCAAGTACACCCTGACGACCACCATCTTCCCCACTTCGCCCAGTTTGTAAAAAGGAACACCACACTCACCGTTGTTGCCGACGCCCTGGCCGCCACCACATGCTCCATCACCAACCTTTCCTCCGCCACCGACAATCTTGCCGCCCTCACCCTCACTATCGACCCACACGAAATGACCTATGAGGAACGCGATTCCTTCCTTCGGAACGCACAAAACCTACATAGAGCTGCTGAAGCTCTCAAGTGGAAGATAGAAACATCGACAAAGGAACTAGACAACGCTGTCAAATGGGCCGAGTCTAGAATGGATCATGGTTGGACAACTTCTGGCTGGTAAGAAGTCGGTGACTTCTCGCATACAAAGGGGGTAATGTTACAGTTCTCTTTTCCCTTTGTTAACAGACTACATTTACTTGTTACAAATCCATAGTCATGCTTGGACGTTATCTTTTTTTATAGCTACCTTCACCTTTCCTTTTCTAGATAGCTATGCTCTTTCCCCTTTAGTTTCTATTGTTCTTTAAACATATATAAACCCCTCTCATGTACCGTAGCTCCTTAGTTCCAACTTAGTCGAATCATATCCATAACTTGAATGCTCTTTCGCTTGTCGCCTCAACCACTCTCCTTGCTCTCTCTCTAGACTTCGTCATCATCAGACTTAGTGCCTAGAACCCTTGTCCAGTGATTGGGAACAGACCGAGACTCTGTTTATCGCTGTGGACTTGGACGCTGAACGACGTTGTGGACATCGACCGTAACAACATCCACTAACATATTTTTAATAAATCTGGTGATTCCAGGCCACCAGTAGTTTCTTGTGACGAGTTCAATCATCTTCCATTGTCCTCCATGTCCAGCAATGGGCGTGTCATGGTGTAGGCGAACTATCTCCATCCGCAGCTTCTCATCCTTAGGTACATAGACTTTTCCTTGCCAGAGGATAAGTCCCTGCTCCATCTCCCATTCTCGAGCATTTAGTGTTTTAATACCAGCCTTTTTCATGGCTTCTACTGCCTTTACCACTGCTTCGTCACGTGCTTCAGAGTGTCGAATTTTGTTTAATAATTCTTTTTCTGAGCTGTGAATGAATACATGTCCATGATGTAGTGCAGTGATTCTGAAAAAGTCCGGTTTGAGGAGTGTGACATCTTTGTTGTCATCATCCACCCCCTTTTTATGGTCTGGCCTCCTGGACAGAGAGTTGGCCTTTCCCATAGTAACACCAGCTTTATGATGCAACACAAAATTAAATCGGCTGAGGTACAAGGCCCATCTAGCCTGTCTGCGATTCAGCTTTTTTGCACTCATAAAGTATTTGAGATTTTTGTGATCAGTCCATATCTTGAACTGTTCACGTGCTCCCTCCAAGTAATGATGCCATGTTTCCAGACAATGCATAATGCCTAGCATTTCTTTGTCATGGACGTCATAGTTGCGCTCGGTATCATTGAGCAATTTTGATAGGTAGGCCACAGGCCTCCATTTGTCATCCATGCAGAGCATGGATAAGACGCCACCTGTAGCATAATCTGATGCGTCTGATTCTACCCTGAATTTTCTATCTGAGTCTGGAGCAACTAGCAAGGGTTGCTCTGTAAATATCTTTTTCAGGCTTTTGAAAGCCTTATCCTGGACCTCTGTCCATTCCCATGTTTTTTCTTTCCTGACCAGGTCATGTAATGGTCGTGCGATTTTTGCAAAGTCCTGTACAAAGCACCTATAGTAGTTGGCTAGGCCTAAGAACCTTTGTATATCTTTGACACATGAAGGTGTAGGCCAGTTAATAATGGCTTCGACCTTTTTTGTGTCCATTTGAATTCCTTTAGGTCCAAGGACTACTCCTAGGAATTCGACTTCTTCTACACACCACACACATTTCTCTGGTTTTATGTACAGATCATTCTCTTCCAATCATTGCAAGACTTGTTGTACGATTGCGTCATGCTCTTCTTTTGTTTTAGTGAAGATGAGTATGTCATCAATGTACATGATGACTTTTCCTGCATTGATCATATCGCGGAAAATGTCATTCATCATTGCTTGGAAGGTGGCCGGCGAGTTGGTCAGCCCAAAGAACATCACTACTGGTTCGAAAGAACCTTCAGGGGTAGTGAATGTGGCCTTCCATTCATCACCTTCCTTGATCCGTACATTATTATAACCCCACCTAAGATCTAGCTTAGTGAAGTATTTAGCGCTCCCCGCTCGATCTACGAGCTCTGATATGAGTGGTAATGGGTAGTTATTTTTGACCATCCACTTGTTCAGGTATTGATAGTCCTGAACCATCCGCTTTTTTCCATCCTTTTTGCTTACAAAGAAAACAGGTGATGTTTGTGGTGATTTTGAGGGTTGGATATACCCTTTTGCCAACTGATCGTCCACAAAGTTTCGTACTTCTTGAAGCTCGTCTGGGGATAAGGGATAGACCTTCCCTTTCTGGGGTTGATAGCCTGGTTTGGTATCAATTGCGTGATCCCAAGGCTTTCTAGCCGGCATGCGCTCCAATGCTCCTTTCTCAAAGATTTTGAGGAATTGGTGGTACTGTTCAGGTACCATCTCTTTGGCTGTGAGTTTTGCCAATTCTCATACATGTCTCATTGATCTAGCTTTTGGTCCAGCGGATGCAGATGGGAACACTGGTAAAAATGGGTACTTATCCCCATATTGGTATTGACCTGGGTGTTTCATCTGTTCCATGTACGTGAGATGCTTCTCACTTTCCTCTTTTTCTTCGAGCCAGTGTGCAAAGTCTAATTCCTTCTCCTGTTCCCATAGATACTCCAGAACACGCCAGTGTTCCACAGATCGGACCTTCTGCTCCCGCTTCTTGGTCCATTCCCTTTGCCTATGTCCACAGCTTCGTGGACAACGTGTCAATTTAACTTGACCGGTCTCCCAATTTATTTCCGGGTTGTGTTTTCATAACCATGTTGACCCGATGATTATGTTGGTTTTCCCTAGTTCACATATCTCAAAGGTGGCTCGTTCCTTGTGCCCTTGATAAGATAAGAGAAGATCAACCTCATGAGTGATCATCCCTCCTTCGTTATTTGTTCCATCCACATTCCGGACTTGAATGGGATGTTCCAAGGGTATGAGTTTAAAACCCATCTTTTTTGTGTATGCGGCATGCATGAACAGACCTGTTGCTCCTGAGTCGAGCAACACCGTTTGTTGTGTTTGTTCATGTGTGTCCAACCTTTCTAACCCAATCTCCATCAGGATCTCATCCTTCCGCCCTATTGACCTAACTAAAAACTCTTTTTCTCCTTTTTTCAACATTCTTTTTGGACAAGCAGTTTCAGCGCTAAGCGCTATATCACGCTGCTTTCCTTTTAAGTCCTTTTGTCCCTTTTTAGATATTTGTACTACTCTATTCGGTACTGAGGAATTAAGCACAGGTTTAGCTGCCCTGCTGCGCTCCTTGGGAGTGACACTTTCAGCGCCATGCACTATATCATGGTGTTTCACCTGGGAGTTCGCCTCTTGCAGGAACGTCTCAGAAGTCCTTGAGACTCCTGAGATTGTCCTTGCATCAACCCGGTCAGTGCTAGGCACTATATCAAGGGGTTGTGCACTATCTACCAATTTATCTAGTACACTGTATCTATTATGAGAGTCCAGTATGGGACCTACTGACTCTCTTCCTCTTTTAAATGCTCTTCTCCTTTCTTGAAGTACTCCTTCATCTCATCAAACATCATTGTGCGAATATTGAGTCCTGATCTGCAGTTTCTGGAAATATGTCCGATCTTGCTGCATTTGTAACATCTGAGGGGCGGTCTTTGGTTTTGATCAATGTCCATTGCATTAGGGTCCGGCTGATTTGCCGTACTACTTGAACTTGCAGAGGCTCCAGCTCCCAATCGTCCCTGACTTGCTGATCCCAATCCGAATCTCCATCAGGGTTTTGGCTGGGCAGGGGCTACCGGCTTTGCCGTATCTGGGCCTTTGGATGCTCCTTCACTCCTATTGGCGGAGTTACTGGTCCGCGAGGAGTAGTACTTCTCCTCGGCTTTCACCTGTCTCCACTGGCGATCCAATCTCACTGCTTTCTGATACCATCCTTCAATGGTCTCAGGTACTTCATCGGCCTCCATTATCCTTTTTCGGAGTCCGTATTCAAACTACGTTTGAATTCTTCGATAAGAGCTCTTCCCAGGTATCCGGTGCCTCATGATACCTTCTTAAATTTTTGCATGTGCTCCTCACACATACTGGACCCTTGTGTCATGGTCCGCATCTCCGAGATTTTTGATGACTGTTCATCAGTGTCACCAAAATCCCTTCTGATCTGTCTAAATAATTGTTCCACTGTTTGCGGAATTCCTTCCTCGTTGTTGGCCATCTGCTCCAACAGATTGTCCTTCCAATCTGCGGCAAAGCCTTCCATCATGTACAAGATGATCAATAAGATCTGCTCCTCTTTGTTGGATTCCGGCATCTTCAATTGAATGTACAACCTGCATGCGTTTATGAAATTTGTCACTTCGGACATCTTTCCAGAGAAAACCAGCGGCTTGGCTACATTCATTCTAGATGATCCGCTGGTGCCGGGAATATTGAATACCATCCCTGGCGGTATGTTAACAATATTGGCGGGGGGAGGAGTGTGTGCTGCTGCGGCCGCAGCGGCTTGTGCAGCATTTGTTTGCAGCTGTGTTAGCTGGTTTTGGAGGGCTTGGATGGTTGCGGCTTGTGCATTGAGGAGATTCAGCAATTCTGCTGAGGTCATTTCTTGGGGTGCCACTATACTGTGATAGTTTGGCAGTGGTGATGTAGGTGATGGTGTAAGTGGGGGTGGAGGTGATGAAAATGGTGGTGCGGGTTCTCCGATGAAATCAGCATCGGAGTTGAAAAGTAGGTTAGGATTTAGTGTGGCTGGATTTGGTACTAAGATAGGAAACGGTGCTGCTTCCCACTGATGTGGTTCCTCTGTGATAGAGTTGGTGGAATGTGATGATGATGATGAAGTAGATTCTCCTTCAGATGAACTGAAACCTGCATCATTTGGATCAAGATCGCCTGTGACAGCATCCCAAAAAGTATTGTTATTTTTTGTATCTCCTATCTTGTACGTAAAGGTGAGGGAGGTCTTGGCCTGTCACCTGCTTGGGAACGTAGATATGGAAACATGTACTCAGGGTCTGCAACCACCCCTGCAGTACTACAATATACTTTACTGACTACTGGTTTTTATTTATAGATGAAGAGTCTAACTAAACTGGGTCCAAACGGTTGTCCAGTTGCCGCTACACCATACGGGTGCGGGCCTTTCTCAGAGATGCATGGGCAAGTGCCGGCTATCTCCAAGGGGTAGGGTGAAAAGAGTATTTACGTAGGTATAGAGCTATAGCCTTCAGAGGCCTAGACCAGGGCAATTTAACGTGCTAGGGGGCTGGTGAGGCTGGTCCCTAGATACGTATCACGTATCGTGTGATAAGTCCAGCACTGGTTTCCTGTGCACAGGTGACTGTTAGGAATCCATCCTAACGCATCTTTTTCTTCTTTTATCTTGCTAGTGGTCTGGGACCACTCTGGGACATTTATACATGATCTGGGATCATGGAAGAGACTATAGGAACACTTCGCGTGGGTTAGCGCATGGGAGCGCTCACTAGAAGATGAGACGATGGTTGGTTGGGCCAACCACCTACATACTAGGAAAGAGATCGCAACCCTGGGTGACAGTGCGCGTGGATCACATCAGCGCATCAGTACATCACCCCAATAAGGCATGGGATCAGCGGCAATGCTCGACAGCTTGATATGGCAACAGCAACTCCCTGTTGGGGATCGCGGGAGGCCTGTGAACAGTCTGCCTCATGGAATAGGGCCCAGACGGAGACTGTGGGAACGCCAGGCTGAGGGGAAGGTTCTAGGCCATGGGCGCATGTGGAACTGTCAAGGGCGCACAGCATCGCTGAAGATAGATGAAGTCCAGAAGCAGCGCTCAAGGGTCTGGAAGCAGCACTCAAGCAGTATGAGTCACTGAGGCTGTAGAGGTGCCAGTGGGAAGGGTCGCAAGGGGTCTTAGTAGAATAGTATATAAGACCAGCTGTAGGTAGTCTTGGTTCCCCAAGACTTAAGATAGTTTATCTTACGCTCATTGTATGGGCATTAGATTCTGTCTAATGTAGTCTCAATAACATTCCTTCTTCCATTTCTTATCCTCCTCTCTTCTCTGCAAGGCTTGTGGGTTTGTGTTGAGCGTGAGCACGTAACAGTGACCCTATCTACCAGGTTAGGTACTTTGGTTTGCGTAGACTGGGAACGTAATGCCCAGTTAGTCAAGGGCCATGAGGCAGGGCCACTGATGCACAGTTTTTAACAGTGTCTGGCAACTGGTACCCCAATTTTAACATTGGCGTACGACGGTGTAATTCCCCCTGTTCTCTGTCCACTTATCCCTGTGGTCCAGGAGTATGCAAGTGTGGGGCTGTAAAGCGAACTAGTTGAGTTCTACTATCAGGACTCCCTCAGTGTGACACCTATGAGCCCCAAACAGCAGACAAGACAGGAGGAGGAGAGGAGGGAGGGGAAACCCGAGAGAACTCAACTGAGGACTCTGGGTGCTGAATTGCACTCCTTATATACTACGACAGGTGGTCTGTGCACTACCCTAAGCCCTACTCTAAATATAGTACGGTATGAGTAAGACAACTGCACATGTAGTAATGGTAATGAGTCATCAGCGCCAGGCTCCAGTATCTTATCTATGGCTTTATCTAAGCGCCAAGCGATAGGTGCCTGCTTAGTCAGCACGTGTTTATATAATATGAAGAAAATAAATAATAAAATGACTTGGTGAAAAAGCCAAAGCTTTTCAGTCGGTCATGAGAGTAGACTGGTACTGGCCGTATTAAGTGTCGCTTGTTCATTCAATGTTTTTCTACAAACTCATCATTGATGCATGATCCTGTGCATCCTGAGTCAACTAATGCTAAAACAGGAATTGTGGATCCTGTGTCCATAGTTGTAATTGTTCCCTTCAGGTTCATTTCCTGTTTCCCTGAAGCTTTAACAATCTGTCATTGTAACTGCACTAGATTCCAGATGGCTTCTTGCTCCAACTGTTGATTCAATTCTTTTAGCAACTGAGAAGTTACTTCAGGTAAACGTTTATCATGCACCCATGCCTTAAACATTCCATGGCAATTTGTTCATCTTGTTGCCATATTTGTCTCATAACCCATGCAGGGGTCCACTGTTTTATCCGAGGTTTTGTGCTCACACTCAAGTTTCTTATCCAATGGACATAGGATGAACATTCATATAACAATTATTGTACATTTACATGAGAATCATTGTTTGATTGAGAAACTCTACTACTAACCAGCAGTGCTGAGCACTTGCCTACTGGCTTTTGCCAAAACCCTTTTCTTTTCCAAGTTCTTTCCACTGCTCCTCGGTGAGCTCTTCTATCTTCACTTCTCTTGCTCTCCACTTCCCCTTATCCCTCCATCAAGGTTTCCTGGGGTCCGGGCAATCACGTGCGAAGTGTCCTTCCCTTCCGCAGTTGTAACAACTGCTGGTATTTTTCCTATTGGACTTATCAACTATTACAATTCTCTTTTCCTTTGTTAACAGACTACATTCACTTGTTACAAATCCATAGTTATGCTTTGGATGTTATCTCCTTTCATAGCTACCTTCACATTTCCTTTCTCAGATAGCTATGCCTTTTCCCCTTTAGTTTCCGTTGTTCTCTAAACGTATATAAACCCCTCTCATGTACCATAGTTCTTTAGTTCCAACTTAGTCAAATCATATCTACAACTTGAACACTCTTTGCTTGTCATCTCAACCGCTCTCCTTGCTCTCTCTCTAAAGCCTTTGTCACCGTCAGACTTAGTGCCTAGAACCCTTGTCCAGTGGCTGGGAACAGACCGAGACTCTGTTTGTTGCTGTAGACTTGGACACTGAATGATGTTGTGGACATTGACCATAACATAAGTTGGAACTCAGGACCAGCTCAGGGTATCACCCCTAGCTGACACATTGAGACCCGCAGCTCTCAGGAACAACCCCCAAATGGATCTGTCACCTACAAGGGGAAATACTATCTTGGACAATGGGAAGTTTTTCTCTACCAACAAACCTGGTATTTTGTTACAGAAGGATGGAAACAAAACGAACCAGTCCCAGACAGATATTTTTCAGGAGACTTTTACTCAGGAGCCTTTGAATTCGATTTATCTGATCAAATCTACCTAGACTGGGGTAGTGAAGTACAAGGAGAACCGCTCTACCTTGTTTGAGAACCAGAAAACGACTCAGGAAGGACTCTTTATAGAAACTTCTTTGGAGACAGCAACTGACACAGAATCACAGCTAGCCTTTTAGCAGAGTGGGAGGAATTACAACAAATTGAACAAACCAAGCTTGAGGAAAATCCATTTGACACAGATTACTTGAAACAAGGACCACCCCCATCTCTGGAACCAAGGACCCCAAGTAGAACTCCTACTCCAGAACCAAAACCAATCACCAGAAAACCAACCCCTAAACCACTGATCAACCCTGAACCACCAATTACTCCTGAACCAAGAATGGCATCTGAAACCAGTGCTAGCTCTAAAGGAGATATCAAACCGCAGCCTATATGACCTTTTACAGGTAAATGAATCGAAGCAAGATCGTTTTTAGGACAGCTTGAGGATTATTTTACCCTCAACAAACAGAACTATGAAGGAAAAGATGAAAAGAAAGTCAGGTATGCACTTGCATGCATGGGACCAGAATTAGACGACTGGAAAACTATTATTCAAGGCGAGTTGAATGACAACAGAGGCAGTACCACAGCCATGTTCAAATGGAGCAATTATGAAGCATTTGAAACATGTTTCATCAATGACTGCGGAGAAGTTAACAGTGCCCTTTGAGCTCTGAACAATCTATCCAAACTGAGAGTTGGAAATGGCATTTCAGTCCCAGAATACATTAGGAAATTCCACATGGACATAGGAACATCTGGGCTCACTGGAATACCTGCTCAGTTGCAGGCATTTGTCAAAGGACTACCCTTGGAACTTGCTAGGACAATCTTACAAGATCAGAGGAAGATCAGGACGATGCAAGAAACCTATGACAAGGCTGAGGATCACCATAACGCCTGGGACATGACAGGACAGGGAAACAGGAGAACCAATGATGGATCTGGAACATGTTTCAGTCGAAACAATAATTGATCTGGAACAATCAGAGCAATAAATACCATGACTCCTGGCCAATTGACAGATGATCAAAAAGAGGAATACCAAAAGACTGGAAAGTGTTTCAGATGTGGAACACAGGGACACATCTCAAGGAACTGCCTGAAACGCAATGATGTGTCTTCATCCAGGTCTTCTTACCAAAATAAGGCTGTCTGTTCCGTCACTGAGGAGCAACAGAAGGAAGAAAACGAACCAGCAAAGAAAATTAGAGCCATCTTTTCAGCAATGTCTACTGAAGAGAAGAATGCCCTCTTAAACAAATTCGAAAACAAGGGTTTTTAGTTAGGAAGCGTCACTCAGTGGTTGGCCCTTCCTTATTATCGAGATCTGAACAGTTAGCACTTGATTCTGTAATAGTATTATCCAACAATGACAAGTGCATTTTGTTAACTATCAAATCGACTGATTTACCTGCTGGAACATCTGCCCTAATCAATTGTGGAGCAGAAGGAAACTTTGTAGATGAAGGAGCAGTAAAGGAGCTCAGAAAAGAACAACTCAAGAAACTGATTAAAGTCAGAAACACAGATGGAATGGTAAATGCAAAAGAAATGATCACACATCGGACCAAGATATGCTACATGATTGAGGGATGACAATTTATAAATTGGTTCTGGATCACTAAGCTAGGTGATCAATGGATGATCTTAGGAATACCTTGGTTAGAAGAGAATAACCCAATCATCAATTGGCAAGAAAAATCTCTGCAAATTGAAGATCCAGACACATCACCAAAAGCAATTTGGCAGCTGGCCCTCAACTCCCAGCAATGGGGTGAAGATGACTATTGGATCAGAGTAAAAACATTGGCATCACAGGAACTGGAGCACAGGCTAAAGAAGGACGAACCATCTACCACCCTACTGTCAGAATACAAGCAGTGGCACACCATCTTTGAGAAGAAGGCATCAGAATGTTTCCCATTGTTACGGTCGATGTCCACAACATCATTCAGCGTCCAAGTTCTCAGCGACAAACAGAGTCTCAGTCTGTTCCCAATCACTGGACAAGGGTTCTAGGCACTAAGTCTGACGATGACGAAGGCTAGAGAGAGAGCGAGGAGAGTGGTTGAGACAATGAGCAAAAGAGCATTCAAGTTATGGATAAGATTTGACTAAGTTGGAACTAAAGAACTACGGTACATGAGAGGGGTTTATATACGCTGAAGGAACAATAGAAACATAACGGGAAAAAGCATAGCTATCTAAGAAAGGAAAGGTGAAGGTAGCTATTAAAAGGAGATAACGTCCAAGCGTAACTATGGGTTTGTAACAAGTAAATGTAGTCCGTTAACAAAGGGAAAAGAGAACTGTAACATTACCCCCTTTGTATGCAAGAAGTCACTGACTTCTACCAGCCAGAAGTTGTCCAGCCATGGTCCGTTCTGGACTCAGCCCACTTGACAGCATTGTCCAATTCTTTTGTTGAGGTCTCCACCTTCCATTTGAGCACTTCGGCGGCGCAATGCAGGTTTTGAGCGTTTTGTAAGAATGAGTCGCATTCCTCATAGGTCATTTCGTGAGGGTCAATAGTGAGGGTGAGCGCGGCAAGGTTGTTGGTTGCGGAGGAGAGGTTAGTGATGGAGCAGGTGGCGGCAGCAAGGGCGTTGGTGACGATGGTGAGCGTGGTGTTCCATTTGACGAATTGGGCGAAATGGGGAAGGTGATGGTCATCTGGGTATACCTGGGGAAGCAAATCAGCCGGGTGAATGTGGAGGTCATCATCCTCGAAGTGGACGATGGTGGTGTTTTCAATAAAGACCTCGAGAGGGAGGTCCGGGAGGGCGATGAAGGGTGATATGGCGGCAATGGTTTCATCAATGCGCCAGTGAGTGCAGGAGAGGAGGGCCAGGACAGTGAAGTAGGCAACGAGGGCGAAGAAGGTGAACATGTCGGTATAATGTGAGTATTGGCGTTAGGTGATGATACCTGGAAATTTATATGTGTTCCAGGTCGTTGATTTCCGTGTCTGAATCCCAATTTTCTGTATCTAATGGATCTTCAATTGCAGGGTCAGTGAGGAGTTCTCGTTCCTCTGTGATGAACCTGGTTAATGAATCTAGATGTTGGATTCCTGATGTCGTTGTTGGGGTGACTAAGAATCTTCTGATTCGCCTGATAATGTCTGCTATTACCTCTGTCAGTGCAACGGACAGATATTGAAGCTCATCAAGGATGTCTTCTATGAGAATGCGAGGCCTCCCTGGTATTCTGACTCTTCGGTTAATCAGCCAAATTTGTGTGCTACACTCCCATATCTGTTTAGTGATTTCATCCATCTGTTTATATTCTTCTGGACAAAGCAGTCTTCCATGAGCACTTTCATAAATGTTACTACTCCTGATGGCTAGAAGTTGGTAGGCAGGTGGGTCTTTATTATAGGGAGGTAGATCGTCAGTTGAGAATTGTAAGTCGTGGTACTTGGGGAGATAGTTCTGAATATCATTGCAGGGGAACTCCATCGTTCCTGAAAAGTTCTTTCGGTGACGGTGATCAAGTCGAGGGGTGCGGTAGTATCGTGTGACCAATGCCACAGTTCGGGTGAGTTTTCCCGACGGGTTCAGTTCTCTAGGAGCGTGTTGGAAGGGGAGGTATTGTATGCGGGTGTAGACGGTTTTTTCTTTAAGAGCTATAGTGTATCGAGAGAGTGTTGAGCAGTTCCGTTTTGTAAAATTCGTTTTGTCCACTCCTCCAGCTGTTCTAGTGTTTCCGCACAGATTAACATGTCATCCATGTAAATGATCAGCCATCCTTCATTGATCATGTCCCTAAAGTATTCATTCATCATAGTTTGAAAGGTTGACAGTGAGTTGCATAATCCAAAGAACATTACTGTTGGTTCGTAGAGCCCTCAATTGGTAATAAAGGCTGCTTTCCATTCGTCTCCCTTTTTGATGCGAACATTGTTGTATCCCCATCAAAGGTCTAGTTTGGTGAAATACTTGGCACCTCGCAGTTTAGTCATAAGATCAGAAACAAGGGGAAGGGGATATGCATTTTTGATGGCCCATTCATTCAGGTATCGATAATCTTGACAGGGTCAGAGTGTTCCACTTTCCTTTTTTGCTACAAAGAAGAATGGCAATGCCTGTGGTGATGTAGATGGTTTAATATATCCTTTCTTGAGTTGCTCATCAATCCATTCATCTAACAGTCCTTGTTCTTTGACAGATAGAGGATAAAGTTTACTAGCTTTCAGGACAAAACCCTCCTTTGTATTGATTGCATGATCCCATGGTCGACTAGATGGGAAACGTTCCGATGCCTTCTTATCAAAGATGGTGCACCACTGCTCATATTCTGTTGGTAGAGTGGTAGGTGGTTCGTCCTTCTTTAGCTTGTGTTCGAGTTCCTGTGATGCTGATGTTTTTACTCTGATCCAATAGTCATCTTTGCCCCATTGCTGAGAGTTGAGGGCCAGCTGCCAAATTGCCTTTGGCGATGTATCTAGATCTCCAATCTGTAGAGATTTTTCTCGCCAGTTGATAACTGGGTTATTTTCTTCTAGCCAAGGTATTCCTAAGATCATTCGTTGGTCACCTAGCTTAGTGATCCAGAACCAGTTAATAAATTGTTGTCCTTCAATCATGTAGCATATCTTGGTTTGATGCATGATCATTCCTTTCGCATTTACTGTTCCATCTGCATTTCTGACTTTAATTGGTTTCTTGAGTCGTTCTTTCCTGAGCTCCTTCACTGCTCCTTCATCTACAAAGTTTCCTTCTGCCCCACAATCGATTAGGGCAGATGTTCCAGCGGGTAAATCAGTCGATTTGATAGTTAATGAAATGCGCTTGTCATTGTTGGATAATACTATTACAGAATCAAGTGCTAACTGTTCAGATCTCAATAATAAGGAAGGGCCAATTGCTGAGTGATGCTTCCTAACTAAAAACCCTCATTTTCAAATTTGTTTAAGAGGGCATTCTTCTCTTCAGTAGACATTGCTGAAAAGATGGCTCTAATCTTCTTTGCTGGTTCGTCTTCTTCCTTCTGTTGTTCCTCAGTGACGGAACAGACAGCCTTATTCTGGTAAGAAGACCTGGATGAAGACATATCATTGCGTTTTGGGCAGTTCCTGGAGATGTGTCCCTGTGTTCCACATCTGAAACACTTTCTGGTCTTTTGGTATTCTTCCTTCTGATCATCTGTCAATTGGCTAGGAGTTGCGGTATTTATAGTTCTGATCGTTCCAGATCAATTGTTGTTTCAATTGAAATGTGTTCCAGATCCATCATTGGTTCTCCTGTTTCCCTGTCCTGTCATATCCCAGGTGTTATGGTGGTCCTCAGCCTTGTCATAGGCTTCTTGCATCGTTTTGATCTTCCTTTGGTCCTGTAAGATCATCCTAGCAAGTTCTAGGGGTAATCCTTTGACGAATGCTTGCAACTGAGCGGGTATTCCTGTGAGCCCAGAGGTTCCTATGTCCATGCAAAATTTCCTAATGTATTCTGGGACTGAAACACCGTTTCAAACTCTTAATTTGGATAGATTGTTCAGGGCTTGAAGGGTGCTGTTAACTTCTCCCCAGTCATTGATGAAATGTGTTTCAAATGCTTCATAATTATTCCATTTGAATGTGGCTGTGGTACTGCCTCTATTGTTGTTTAATTCACCTCGGATAATGGTTTTCCAGTCATCTAGTTCTGGTCCCATGCATGCAAGTGCATATCTGACTTTCTTTTCATTTTTTCCTTCATAGTTCTGTTTGTTGAGGGTAAAGTAATCCTCGAGCTCTCCTAGAAATGACCTTGCTTCGATTCTTTTGCCTGTAAAAGGTCATATAGGCTGCGGTTTGATATCTCCTTTAGAGCTAGCACTGGTTTCAGATGCCATTCTTGGTTCAGGGGTAGTTGGTGGTTCAGGGTTGATTGGTGGTTCAGGGGTTGGTGTTCTAGTGATTGGTTTCGGTTCTGGAGTAGGAGTTCTACTCAGGGTTCTTGGTTTCGGAGATGGGGGTGGTCCTTGTTTCAAGTAATCTGTATCAATTGGATTTTCCTCAAGCTTGGCTTGTTCAATTCGTAATAATTCCTCCCACTCTGCTAAAAGGCTAGCTGTGATTCCGTGTTGGTCGTTGTCTCTAAAGAATTCTCTGTAGAGGATCCTTCCTGGGTTGTTTTCTGGTTCTTGGACAAGGTAGAGCAGTTCTCCTTGTACTTCACTACCCCAGTCTAGGTAGATTTGATCAGGTAAGTTGAATTCAAAGGCTCCTGAGTAGAAGTCTCCTGAAAAATATCTGTCTGGGACTGGTTTGTTTCGTTTCTGTCCTTCTGTAACAAAATACCAGGTTTGTTGGTAGAGAAAAACTTCTCGTTGTCCAAGGTAGTATTTCCCCTTATAGGTGACAGATCCATTCGGGGGTTGTTCCTGAGAGCTGCGGGTCTCAATGGTGTCGGCTAGGGATGATACCCTGAGCTAGTCCTGAGTTCCAACTTATGTTATGGTCAATGTCCACAATGTCATTCAGTGTCCAAGTCTACAGCAATAAACAGAGTCTCGGTCTGTTCCCAATCACTGGATATCAGGAACCCCCCGGCGTGACACCTAGGAGCCCCAACAAAGAACTGAGGAGAGGAGAGGAAGGGAGGGATGAAACCCAAGAGAACTTGACTGAGGACTCTGGGTGCTGGATTGCACTCTTTATATACTATGACAGGTGGTCTGTGCACTACCCTAAACCCTACTCTAAATATAGTACAGTATGAGTAAGATGACTGCGCATGTAGTAATGGTAATGAGTCATCAGCGCTGTACTCCGATATCTTATCTACAGCTTTATCTAAGCGCCAAGCAATAGGTGCCTGCTTAGTCAGCATGTGTTTATATAATATGAAGAAAATAAATAATAAAATGAAAATGACTTGGTGAAAAAGCTGAAGCTTTTCAGTCAGTCATGACAGTACCCCCTTTTTAAGATTTGGCTTCCAGACAAATTTAAACTTCCTTGTCATCTTTCAGCACATCGCGCTCTATCACAGATGATTCCTCTACTTCCTCAATGATGGGTGAGAGTGGGTGTGAAGGTGGGGTGAGATCTTCAATTGTTTCAGCGCGAGGCACTATATCATGCAATTGCCATAGACACATGTTACATTGACATGGTCCTTGCACATCTCCTGGCTCTGTAAGGGTATCTAAACCCTCTCTTCCTTTCCATTTTTGCCAGTTTTGTTCCCACTTTGCAGCTGGTGCTACTGCATTAACATTGATCTTGGTTGTCCAAGGATTGTGTGAAGTTTTCGTAAGGTCTGAAAGTTAACCCTTTAAAGGTTGCTTTGTCAAGCCTTCTGATTGCGCTGGGGTTTCTATCGTAAAGTTTTTTATCTTTCTTTCTGCATTTTGTAGATTTTCTAATGGTTCCCAGGAGTTGTGCTTGGTGGTGTATCCTTTCCACCTGACCAAGTACTCCATTTTATTCCTTTTTAGTCTTACATCTATTATTTCTTCCACTTCATATTCCTTTTCACCATCTATTTCTATTGGTGGTGGGGGTTGTGCCTTTTGTCCTTTCATTGGTTGTTTCCAAGGGTGGATCCATGAGACATTTACCACGGGATGAATTTGTTGTGAGAAGGGGAGATCTAGTTCCACTGCATTTGGCAACACTATTTTCTTGATCGGGTACAGCCCAATCCATCTTTCTACCAGTTTCCTAGTTGGTTGTCCTGTCAACCTTAAATCCTTGGTTGACAACCAGACTTTGTCTCCAACTTTATATTCTGGTGCGTCCGATTGGTGTCTATCTGCGTACAGTTTCATGTCACCTTGTGATTTCAACAAAGCTGCCTGAGTTTCCTCATGAATTTCCTTCATTTGCTGAGTAAACTCTGATGCGGCTGGGTGACTTCCTTCTCTCCTTGACTCAATTCCCATCATAATCAGGTAGCGGATAATCCTGGGGAGCGCAGAAGTGCGGGAAATAGGATAATTACACCCGCCGCGGTGTGCAGCAACTTTGTACCATTGTGCTGAACATGGTGCACAGTGTCCGAGACAACTTTTAAACTCGTAGGCGATGAGGGCAAATGCGTTGAACGCGACTGAGGACTGGAAAGCCAGAGAGAGAGAACAAGAACAATAGAGAGAGACAGAGAAACTAAGAGACGAGACAAAACCGATGAGACTTGGACTGAGGGGGAACTTCTTCTTATTTTTACTGAGGAAAACAAACACTTTATATACTTTTTGTACTCTACTGAGACGAAACGACTCTGCAATTTCTACTCCTTCATCCAAATTCATGTTTGAAAGGTAATCCTCAATGTAGCCTAGACACTCAGAAAATCCTTCATTTGCTGCCATCGTATAGCTTCATAGCGTGACCCTGGTATGTCTCTGATGTGCGCAGGGCACTAGCATCAAACGCTGCTCCGGTGACCTGTAAAAACTGCTTGTGCCGCTATCTCTTTCTTTGGCAGTTGCATTCCTGCATTTTGGATGCAATCCCGTTATTCGATATAGGTCCTTGCTTGTTGCTCCCTAGTGACCGTCATACATAGTCGATCGTAAGCCATTTTCCTGGGTGGAAAATAGTCTTCTTGTGATTGATCATTGATGAACCGAGTGATCGGTATTGTGACTGATGCAACGATGTATCCTGATCCGGCAGTGGCTATATGTCCGTCCTTCCTGTTATGGTTGTGCTGAGTCAGCCGGCTGCACTGCGGGGAGGCAGACTGTGGTGTACAGGCGGTGGTAATGGGAGGTGGCTTGTGGAATAGACCTGCGCTGTGGGACTGTCGGATCTCGTCAGATAATCGGAACCTGGCCTTATCAGGTGAATGATTGTCGTGCGGAAAAGAGTGTCGGATAATCAGATGTTGTCGACAACCTTGGCAAGTACAAATGTTAGTGAAGGGGTCAGCGCATGTGTGGGATCCCTAGCATTCTGAAGGTAAGGCTTTTGAAGAAGCCCTACACAGTTGTAGCTGGACACAGCTCATCATCTCCCCCCCACTTAAAAATCTGACCGCCCTCGGTCATCACACTTACATTCCAATTTTAATAGCGGTGCAATGGGCTTGGGGCTGTAATACGGGTTTGCTGGCAATGCAACGGTGATCTAATGCTTTTGATGATGTAAGCATAACGAATTCATGACCATAATATGGGTCTCCTGTTATTATGATGCTAGTATCATCATATTAGTCCAAGCCACAGGCTTCTATGCGGATCCTTTTGCGTGTTCAAAGCCGCCGTGCCGTTGTTATGTGATTGTGGCCACTCTGAGTGTTCTGGGGGGCGCGTCTTCCGGGTCTCTGGTGTTCCTTGTGGGATTTTCCTCTTCCTTTCATTCTTGCCTTTCCCCATGTTGTCCACTGCTCAAGACTCGATTGATTTCTCATCCGATGACAAAATTGCGCAGATGGAGGCACAATTGGCCTGCAAGAAGGCCGAGAAGGCTGAAAAGGCGTGGTTGGCAAGGGAAGCGGCTGAGCAGAAGGTGCGGGAAGAGGAGGAGCGTCGTAAGGCTGAGGAGGTGGTGAAGTTGGCTGAAGAGCATTGTAAGGCGGAACAGGCTGCACGAGCGGCTGAAGAACATCGTCGGGCGGAAGAAGCAGTGTGGGTAGCTGAAGAACGTTGTCAAGCGGAAGAGGCTTATTTGGCAGAGGAACGTCGTTGAGCAGAGGAAGTGGCACAAGTGCGGGTTGGTTGGCCCAAGCCTTGACCTAGAAGCAAGGCCGTGATGCGGGAGCCTTCTCCCATCGACTTATGTGGGGCGCTGGCTGCAGCAGAAGCAGCAGAAGCGCAGATGTTGGTCAAGGACATGGAGATGCTGGCGAGCATGGTCATCGACAATGAGCGGGAGGCAGTGCGGGTAAAGGGGAAAGGTCGTTCCAAGCAACTGAGGCGGATGAGCGCAAACGTGGAGGCCGGACCATCAAAACAGTCCAAGTCAAACACGCCAAATGAGAGGGCATGTGATAGGTACGTCGGTACTGCCTTTTGTAACCAGCCTAATTGAGTTTGTAGGTGCGTCAAAAATGGCATAAAATGCATTCCGTCGACAGGGCCCAAAAGCAAGGTGTGCGTGGAATGTCAACGCATCCAGCAGGTGTGCAAGGTAAATGGGAAGTCCATTTCCAGTCGCGTATCGAAGAGAAGTGGCAATGCCAAGGAGATACTGGAAGTTTCCAACAACAAACCGGAAGATGATGAGGACACAGGCGAGGAAGAGCTGTCGGGCATTGAAGACATGCTCATCCAGCAAGACATGACAAATTCTCTCCTCTGCACACAAAACGCCTTACTCGAGGCCCTCCTTCAAGAATTCTGACACGTCGCCTCCCTTCAGCATGCCACCTTGGTCACGGTTAACCGAGAACGGAACGAGCGTCTCGGATTATCGACAGTGGGTGTTCCGATGGCCGCGGATGATGTGGGATTTGGTATGGCGACGTCGGGACTTTTTTCAAACAAGGTCGTGTCGGTCCAGACAGGAGACGGGGTGTGTATCGTGGTGACAAAGGGATCGGGGTCGGAGTCAGAGTCTGACTCTGAGTCTGCTTCATCAAACGCGGAGTAACGGCTCATCTTCCCCTTCGTGTCGTCCTTGTTTGCCATTTAGTTTATTTTTGTACTTTGGACTTTATACTACAAGTGAATTTGGTGTGTGCACTGTCGGAATGGTGAGATATAATGAAATGAAATAAGCGGTGTGGTAAATGGTGTGCGATAAATAAGAAAACATAACCCGAGCAGCAGTATTCGTGTCAGCTGCTGCTATTTTAGACGTCGTCTGGGTCACCATCGGGTTCTGGGTCTGGCGATCCTTCCTCCAATTCTTCTTCTTCCTCTACTTCCGCATTCGCCTGCACAGAATCGTCACCTTGTGAATTGCTGTTGGCCATATTTTCGAGCTCCTCCTCAGAGGCATCTAATGCACTGTCGGGTATGATTAAATGCCGTCTTGCGAAATACGGAATAATGCGGAATGCGACATAGGGTCTGTCAAGTACTGTACTGTCCAATTTGCAAAGCCGGTACACGCCTCCCTTATTCCGCAACAACACCACATAAGGACCAATGTATCGCGGGCGCATCTTCCAGTTAAGGGATTTTTCGATAGCGGTATTGCGGACCAAGACTAATGCACCCCGCTTGAAGTCGAAGTTCCATATCACTGTCGGATGCTCCTGCTCGAATCATTTAGCTGCTGCTACTCGTGCTGCATAAACCTTATCCTTCAATGCCTCTGTCTGAGCATGTCGCTTTTGTAGCTTGGTAGCACAACGGGCAATTAATTCCGTGGTGGATAAAAACGTTGCTGGCGGTGGCAATAGGTAGGTGGCTTCTACAATATCCAGCGGAAGTAGCGGCTGTGTCCCGGTGACTGCGAAGTAGGGAGAGATTCCCATTCGTCACCTTGCTGTGACACGTTCAGACCAGAATACGGAATGGAGAGTGGAAGCCCAATTGGCGCTTTGTCCGTTGCTAGCTTTGTATAGTGCCTGTCTAATGTCGTAATGGCTCCGTTCTACTATCCCATTAGCGTGCGAGTTGTAACCCGAGATGCTGATGTGATGGATGTGGTATTTCTTAGCTAGATGTGCCACAGCCCAGATAATCGGTGCTCCATTATCTGTAACAATCTCCACTAAACTTCCCCAGCGACAAATAAGGTCCTCAAATATCCAATCCCCAATGGCGTTGGCAGTTTCTCGACACAAAGCACGATATTCCGGGTAGTGAGTGAGGGAACAACGAGCTTGAATGAGATATTTGTACTGGTTTGATGGCGGTAGGTGCATAGTGTCCATGTAGACTTTAGCAAAGATGGGAGTGGGTTCTGCAACGACAGGCAGAATTCGGAATAGCTCTAATTGGCGCTCTTGACATGTATGACATGACCTGATGTACCACTTGATGTCATCATGCATTTGCAGCCACCAAAAGCATTCCACAACAGTGGAGCGGGTTGCATAAAATCTGCGATGGCCTAATTCATCATGACAACCCACCAACACTTGTAGTCTCCTGGACGGCTCCAACACTATCTTGTGGGCACCATGTTGGTCTTTAAGCCATAGTTTGTCATCGTTAATGAAGTATTGCGTGCAGAAACGCGCAAACTGTGCCCATTCCTCATCCGCTAATTCCTCTACTCATCCCAGATCTGTTAAAAACCGCTTGACCAGGTGTAACCATTCCTCATCTTTGGCAGATAGTTTGGCCCTCCAGGGAAACACCTCCTCGTAGGTCATTCCTTCAACTGTTGTGACCTCCTCCGCTTCTGGTGTCTCGTTCCCAAGTAAGAATGTGGAAACGGTTATAACTGGGAACTTAGCGGATTTCTCAGTGTTCCTACTCAGGGTCGACTTTTCCCTTTTTCTTGCTACTTGATCACAGAAGTGCGGAACTACAATGACCCACTTTCTCATTATTGCGGCTTTCACCGGGTTTATCTGATGCATAAACCTGTAAAGGTTGTCAATCCAGTCATCAAACTCCTCGTCCTCTTTGCTATCCGGCTCTTCATCTAATAGCTGATGCGGTCATCGAGATAAACCGTCTGGTGCGTGGAGTCGACCAGGCACATGCACTAGCTTGAAATGGAAAGTGAGGATCGACAAGATCCACCGATTGATTGAGGATGATGGCGCTATATCGGGATTTTTCAGCATGTCCTTTATGTAATGCGCATCTACCTCCACAATTAAGTTCCGTACTCTGATCAGGTATAGCTTGAGTGCTCTTAAAGCACGGAATAACCTGTAGATTTCGAGTTTTGGCTGTGAGAACCTTGCCTCACATTCATTTATGGCGTATAGCTGGGTTGTCCTCGTTGCACTGGCATAGGAAGAATCCGACGGCAATCCAAGAGGTGTCTACTGCAAGTATCACTGGCGAATCTGATCTGTAGTTGATAGGACAAAGTGCTGGTGACACAATTAATGCCTGTTTGAGATCCTCCTGTGATGCTATTTCCGCAGGTCCGAAGGTAAACGGAACATCCTTGCAGGTAAGTGCGACTAGTGGGTGTGCTTGCCATGCGAAGTTTTTAATAAAAACTCGCCCAACTCCAATGGTGCCTAAGAAGGCTCGGACCTTGGACAATGACGTACAAGGTGCCCATTTAGTGATAGCCACGAGGAGATCCTTCTCAGGTTTACGTCCCTGATATGTGCAAAGGTGGCCTACAACAGTAATCTCGGGTGCGCATAAGACAAGTTTCTTGCCTGAGAAGGTGCCACCAGCATATTTCATCCGCTGTACCACCCTGTTGAGCCCTTGGAAGTGTTCCCAGACAAACCGTCAAATTCCGGGATTGTCAGGTATAGTTTCATATGTCCCGTCGTTCCGTTCATATCGCATTGGAGGTCCCTTCACCGGTACATCGTTGATGTACGGAATAGTGAGATGCAGGATTTCGGGTTGCAGGATACATGTCACATCATTGTGAAAGATAGGTACGGAATTGGTCCATCCCATGGGCAAAGTCGTCAAGCGCATGGCTCCATACAGTGTCTGGAACGTGGTTAAGTCTCTCGAATCCTCCGCAAGTGGATGCTCATCATATCCGACGAATAAATCCAACATTCCACCACAGGCACGTCCCACAAAGTTCTCTGCAAGGTGCTCCGGAATAGGCGTGACTCCTGAGTGTCAGATTGTAACTGCGTTTAAAGATTCCAATGAGTGGACTAGGCGTAGCTTGCCTGTCTTCTTTATGACGCAGAACCACTGCGACCTGTATGATGAATTAGACAGCTCGTACACACCTGCATCAATCTTTGTCCAGATTATTTCGCAGATTTGATCATATAATCCAGGCAGAATAGGGATGTTCCGTTGTATCCAAGGCATATGTGGAACTGTGGGGATGTCAATGGGTGGAAAGAACTCTGTTTTGAACCGCCCTCTCTTGCTATCATCCCATGCAAACGCTTCTTCATGCTCCATCATGAAGTGGTTCATCAACTTCTTCTCCTCCGGCCACAGGAACTCCTTATCCTGTTCCTCATTCAATGCTTTCATCCGCTCCTCTGTGTAATGCCCAATTGGCGTAAATTCCAGTGGTCTTGTGCTTAACTTGGGTATATTGGCCAGCGGATCACCTTTGATTTCCCTTACAATTCGGAATTCCTTCGGTAACTGACTGATGACTGGCCTGACTTTCTTATCGACCGGTTTGCACTTCTTCTTTTGTGCTGATAGAAAAACGGGAGAAACATTGTTGCGATGCAGGTTTGCAGACTTTGGTATTTGTGACATTTTCTGACGTATTTTGGCAACCCACGAGCTATTGTTGGGATCATGGTGACGGTGTTGCTGTTGGGGTCGTGGATGATGATGGTTTGCTCCTCATTTTTGTAGTTGGTCACCACGGACTCGGTGAGGACGTCGAGGGGGCGGCCCAGCAGGATGTCGTAGGCAGGAGAGTGGATGATGTGGACCTGGAAGTAGAGCTCAATGTTTCATAGATGGAATGGTACGTTAGTAGCCAATCCGAGAGATGTGTCCACTTCTCCATTTCCTGCCTCCATGTCAATGCGGATCGTGGGGTTGTAATGAATCCCGAGCTGATGGCATACCATGTCTGACATGCAGACAATTGAGCATCCTGGGTCTATGACGCAGTCCACTACTGCACGATTGTCTATCCTTCCTTGCAAACACCTAAGTGCGTGACTCTCCTTGGCAACCCACAGCCGGGGTTTGTCATGTGGTTCCGCCGCGTAATATGCTTCGGCTATGTCTGGCATGACATAGACCTCGTGAGCAGTGGCGGGATCTCTGGCGACTGAGTCGTAGAAGGTGGCGTTGGGCGCTGGAACTCATCATGGCATTAGGAACTCCTGTAGTTTGTTACGGATATCCAGAGATGCTGCTAGTAGCTCCTCGAAACTGAGGTTGGTAGCAGGGCTCTGTAACATGTGGGTAAAGATGTCCTTTACCAATTTTTCATTTTGCGCCAGAGTGGTGGTGGTGTACGATGGGTCTTTGCTCTTGGGTGGTGGTGCTGCAAAGGGGCGATCCTGAGGCAGCTAATAGTTGGCGTCCCGTACTTCTGAATACAGGTGGGTGGGTTCCTGGTCCCTCACTATCTCTGGCGATACAATTTCTTCTGGGTTATCTATGGGTTTAGCTGCCGCAGGTTTCACTACCTTTGCCTTGGTCCACATCGGAATATCTACCCTATCCAACACAACTCTCTTTGTCTGCAGCACCATGATCCTTTGCTGCAACCTTGTTATTTCCTCCTCTTCATCCTCTACGGCTTCGACTGTAGTCCTATATGTGAGGGCCAGAGCTGGGGGTGGTGAGATGACGGCTTCGGGAATACTATGTCGCAGTGCGTAAAACATGGCAGGACGAACTGCTCCTTGCTCACTACTGTGGTGCTGATACTCACCAAGGTTCTCCTTGATTGTATTAGCTGGGATATAACACGGTACGAAGCTACCGGTAGGTAGCGTAATCCAGCCTTCTATGTTTTTGACAATTTTCCCACTCGCCAGGTACTGCTCTACATCCGGGCATCTGCTCATGAAATGCGCTAGGTCACCGCAAAAGTTGCACCTGTACGAATTTGCTCGTGGCACTGGCTGTGCGCTCCCTATAGGGATAGCATTCGAGCCTGTTGCGGGTGTCGCATAATTGCGATATTGCGGGGCAGCAGGTGGAGCGCGAGTCGCGGCAAGAGACTGGCCGAGCGTCTGCATCATCGTTTGTCCGAACTTCTTGAACATGGCTGTCATGTCCTCCTGTTTGACAAATTGGGTGGAGGGTGGCTCTGACCTAGCGGGTGGCAACGACTCGGATTTCATTGGATGTGACAGAGTAGTGGCTTTACTAATCATTTTGTCGTAAAATGATTGTCCCTGTATGACCTCCTGTGCTGCAGCTAGGGTTTGCGCGAGTGAGAACAGATCTCCTCGGTGCACTGCGGGGTACTGGGTGCGCATCCATCGGTACATCTCTGTTGCGACATCCACCTGGAAACCCTTGAAGAAGTACTCGCTCTGTTGTCTTACAGACAACCGGTCGTTACTGACGAGGTACTTCATGATGACTAAGAACCGCTGATAGTAGCTGCATAGCTCCTCTGCGGTTCTAATGCCAAGTCGTAGGGTTACGGCAAAATCCTTTTGAAAGCCTCACTGGGGCAGCCAATATGATATCCTACTCCACTGACTAAAGACGGGGAATGTGTTGCATGAGTCCCAAAAGGAGTCCCCTCAAAACCACTGTGGGGTGGTGATTAGCGCGCGGGTGTTACAGTTCTCTTTTCCCTTTATTAACGGACTACATTTACTTGTTACAAACCCATAGTTACGCTTGGACGTTATCTCCTTTCATAGCTACCTTCACCTTTCCTTTTCTAGATAGCTATGCTCTTTCCCCTTTAGCTTCTATTGTTCTTTAAACGTATATAAACCCCTCTCATGTACTGTAGCTCTCTAGTTCCAACTT
Organism: Amanita rimosa; assembly: GCA_023014395.1. Classification (NCBI taxonomy): domain Eukaryota; kingdom Fungi; phylum Basidiomycota; class Agaricomycetes; order Agaricales; family Amanitaceae; genus Amanita; species Amanita rimosa. The sequence goes on from JAEBUO010000068.1 coordinate 71,013, forward strand.
AGTCGAATCTTATCCACAAACTTGAATGCTCTTTTGCTCGTTGCCTCAACCGCTCTCCTCGCTCTCTCTCTAGCCTTTGTCATCGTCAGACTTAGTGCCTAGAATCCTCGTCCAGTGATTGGGAACAGACCGAGACTCTGTTTGTCGCTCCAGACTTGGACACTGAACAATGTTGTGGACATCGACTGTAACATAAGTTGGAACTCAGGACCAGCTCAGGGTATCACCCCTAGCCGACACCATTGAGACCCGCAGCTCTCAGGAATGACCCCCGAACAGATCCATCACCTATAAGGGGAAATACTACTTTGGACGACAAGAAGTTTTTCTCTACCAATGAACCTGGTATTTTGTTACAGAAGGATGGAAACGAAATGAACCAGTCCCAGACAAGTATTTTTCAGGAGACTTCTACTCAGGAGCCTTTGAATTCGATTTACCCGATCAAATCTACCTAGACTTGGGTAGTGAAGTACAAGGAGAACCACTCTACCTTGTTAAGGAACCAGAAAACGAACCAGGAAGGACCCTCTATAGAAAATTCTTTTGAGACAGCGACTGACACGGAATCACAGCTAGCCTTTTAGCAGAGTGGGAGGAATTATTACGAATTGAACAAGCCAAGCTTGAGGAAAACCCAATTGATACAGATTACTTGAAACAAGGACCACCCCCATCTCCGGAACCCAGAACTCCGAGTAGAACCCCTACTCCGGAACCGAAACCGATCACCAGAACACCAACCCCTGAACCACTGATCAACCCCGAACCACCGATCACTCCTGAACCAAGAATGGCGTCTGAAACCAGTGCTAGCTCTAAAGGAGATATCAAACCACAGCCTATACGACCTTTTACAGGCAAACAAATCGAAGCAAGGTCATTCTTAGGACAGCTCGAGGATTACTTTACCCTCAATGAACAGAACTATGAAGGAAAAGACGAGAAGAAAGTCAGGTATGTGCTTGCGTGCATGGGACCAGAACTAGACGACTGGTAAACTATTATCCGAAGCGAATTGAATGACAACAGAGGCAGTACCACAGCCATGTTCAAATGGAGCAACTATGAAGCATTTGAAACACGTTTCATCAATGACTGGGGAGAAGTCAACAGTGCCCTTCGAGCCCTGAACAATCTATCCAAATTAAGAGTTGGAAACAGCGTTTCAGTCCCAGAATACATCAGAAAATTTTGCATGGACATAGGAACCTCTGGGCTCACAGGAATACCCGCTCAGTTGCAGGCATTTGTCAAAGGATTACCCTTAGAACTTGCTAGGATGATCTTACAGGACCAAAGGAAGATCAAGACGATGCAAGAAGCCTATGATAAGGCTGAGGATCACCATAATGCTTGGGACATGACAGGACAGGGAAACAGGAGAACCACTGATGGATCTGGAACGCGTTTCAGTCGAAACAACAATCGATCCGGAGCAATCACAGCTATAAATACCACAACTCCTAGCCAATTGACAGATGATCAAAAGGAGGAATACCGAAAGACTGGCAAGTGTTTCAAATGTGGAACACAGGGACACATCTCCAGGAACTGCCCGAAATGCAATGATGCATCTTCATCCAGGTCTTCTTATCAGAATAAGGCTGTCTGTTCCGTCACTGAGGAACAACAGAAGGAAGAAGACGAACCAGCAAAGAAAATTAGAGCCATCTTTTCAGCAATGTCTGCTGAAGAGAAGAATGCCCTCTTAAACGAATTTGAAAACGAGGGTTTTTAGTTAGGAAGCGTCACTCAGCGGTTGGCCCTTCCTTATTATCGAGATCTGAACAGTTAGCACTTGATTCTGTAATAGTATTATCCAACAATGACAAGCACATTTTGTTAACTATCAAATCGACTGATTTACCTGCTGGAACATCTGCCCTAATTGATTGTGGAGCAGAAGGAAACTTTGTAGACGAGGGAGCAGTAAAGGAGCTCAGGAAAGAACGACTTAAGAAACCAATTAAAGTCAGAAACGCGGATGGAACAGTAAATGTGAAAGGAATGATCACACATTGGACCAAGATATGCTACATGATTGAAGGACAGTAATTTATCAATTGGTTCTGGATCACTAAGCTAGGCGATCAACAAATGATTTTAGGAATACCCTGGTTAGAAGAAAATAACCCGATCATCAACTGGCGAGAGAAATCTCTGAAAATTGGAGATCCGAACACATCACCAAGAGCAATCTGGCTGCTAGCCCTCGACTCCCAGCAATGGGGCGAAGATGACTATTGGATTAGAGTTAAAACATCGGCATCACAGGAACTAGAACATAGGCTAAAGGAAGACGAACCATCTACCACTCTACTGACAGAATACAAGCAATGGCGCACTATCTTTGACAAAAAAGCATCAGAATGTTTCCCATCCAGTCAACCATGGGATCACGCAATCAACACAAAGGAAGGCTTTGTTCCAAAGGCTAGTAAACTCTATCCTCTATCCGTCAAAGAACAATAGTTGTTAGACAAATGGATTGATGAACAACTCAAGAAAGGATATATTAAACCATCTACATCACCACAGGCATCACTGTTCTTCTTTGTAGCAAAGAAAGAAAGTGGAGCACTCCAACCCTGTCAGGATTATCGATACCTCAACGAATGGACCGTCAAAAATGCATATCCCCTTCCCTTAGTTTCCGATCTCATGACTAAACTACAAGGTGCCAAGTACTTCACCAAGCTAGACCTCTGATGGGGATACAACAATGTTTGCATCAAAAAGGGAGACGAATGGAAAGCAGCCTTTATTACCAATCAAGGGCTCTACGAACCAACAGTAATGTTCTTTGGATTATGCAACTCGCCATCAACCTTTCAAACTATGATGAATGAATACTTTAGGGACATGATCAATGAAGGATGGCTGATTATTTACATGGACGATATGTTAATCTGTGCAGAAACACTGGAACAGCTGGAGGAGCGGACAAGACGAATTTTACAACGGTTACAAGATAACAATCTATTCCTGAAACTTGAAAAACGCAAGTTCGCCACGCAGGAAGTCGAATTCTTAGGAATGATCATCACCCCTGGACGCATTCAGATGGACCCAATAAAGTTAGCAGGGATCGCCGATTGGCCAGTCCCTACCACAGTCAAACAAGTCCGATCATTCCTCGGATTTGGGAACTTTTACCAACATTTCATTGGAAATTTTGCTACCATCGCTAAACCACTTACTGACCTCACTAAGAAAACTGAACCATTTGACTGGACCACTGAACGAAACAATGCTTTTGAAATTCTAAAGAAACAATTTGCATCTATGCCAGTATTACTAATGCCAGATCCTACTCGACCCTTTATCCTTCAAACCGATGCATCGAATAAGGCAATAGGAGCAGTCTTGAAACAAGCAGATGAAACAGGATCTCTACATCCCTGCAGATTTATCTCACATGCATTAACACAAACAGAACAGAATTACCAGATCTACGATCGAGAACTCTTGGCAATTATCAAAGGATTGATGACCTGGCGACATTTACTGCATGGATCACCCCACACCACTGTAGTTCACTGCGACCACAAGAATCTGTCCTATTATCAAACTGCCCAACGCTTAACGCCCAGACAAGCTAGATGGTCTTATACCAATGGCATTGTTCACTATCTCGGCAAGACCTACATCCCTGACCAAGACGGATTACGAACCAAATTGATTAAGGAAACGCATGAAGCACGATCATCAGGTCACCCTGGACGATTAAAGACCCTTGAACTCCTTAAGCGTGACTACTGGTGGCCCGGAATGTTCAAACACGTCAGAGAATGGATAGAAGGATGTGCCCTCTGTCAGCAGATGAAGATTAACACACACCCAAATGTACCAGCCCTTCACCCGATTCTGTCAAAAGCAACCCGCCCCTTTCAGCAAGTAACCCTTGATTTCATCACTGACCTACCCCTCTCCGATGGCTTTGACTCGATCCTGGTCACGGTGGACCATGGTCTTACAAAGGGGGTAATTTTCAGACCCTGCAAAAAGACAATCAATGCTCTAGGCACAGCAGAACTTTATGTCTCAGAAATTTTCAAACGATTTGGCCTACCTGACATTTTAATCTCAGACCGAGGACCACAGTTCTCCACAAAAGTATTTCAGGAAATACAAAAAGCACTAGGAATTGACCATAGAATGAGCACAGCCTATCATCCCCAAACCGATGGAGAAACAGAACGAGTCAACCAGCTAGAAGTCTACCTCCAAATGTTCTGCTCCAATGAGCCGCACCTATGGAAACTGCTTCTCCCAATAGCCGAGTTTGCTCACAATAACCGACATCATGACACAATCAAAATTTCCCCATTCAGACTAATGTATGGGACGGACCCTGTAGCGCTTCCCACAGCTACTACACGAATGACCACACCAGCAGCAGAGGAGCGCCTTCAGTTCCTAAGGAAGGCCAGAGAAGAAGCACTAGCAGCACATGAACTAGCAAGACAATTAGTAGCAAGATGACGCCAGGATAAAGCAGTACGATTCGAAAAAGGCACAAAAGTATGGCTTGAGAACAGAAATCTTCACATACCATATCAGTCCAGAAAGCTAGCACCAAGACGAGAAGGACCCTTTGAAATAGAACAAGTGATGGGACCAGTAACATACAAATTGAAACTCCCAAAGCAATGGCGCATCCACCCTGTGTTTCATATGTCACTCCTTAACGACTGCACATGGTCCAAATTATGTGAAACCACCCCCTGATCTCATAAATGGACAAGAAGAATTCGAGGTAGAGGCAATTTTAGCCCACAGGAAGCGAGGCGCAGGCTACCATTACCTAGTTAAATGGAAAGGCTATGGATCGAATGATAATTCTTGGGAACCTGCTCGTAATCTTGCAAACACCACTGATATCCTATCAGAATACCAACAACGCCGACACCTCTGAACCATGACTCAATACAGAAATCGCCACATCTTGAAACAAAATTATCATTATATGAAACAAAACTGTTCGATACTCTCTCGATACACTATAGCTCTCAAAGAAAAAACTGTCTATACCTGCATACAATACCTTCCCCTCCGACACATTCCTAAGGCACCAAACCTATCAGAAAAACCCACTCAAACAATGGCACTGATCACACGATATTACCGCATTCCCTGACTCAACCACCACCACCAGAAGAGCCCTTCAGGGACAATAGAGCTCCCCTGCAATATCATCAGGAGATACTTTCCCAAATACCATGATTTACAATTCGCAGTAACCGATCTACCTAGTTATAATGAAGATCCACCAGTCTACCAACTTCTAGCCATCAGGAACAGTGACGTTTACGAAAGCACTCATGGAAGACTGCTATGTCCAGAAGAGTATAAATGAATTGATGAAATCACTATACAGACACAGGAGTGTAGCGCACAAATTTGGTTACTTGGACGCAGAATCAGAATCCCAGGAAGACCTCGTATTCTTATGGAAGACATTCTCGACAACCTTCAGTATCTGTTCGACGAACAAATAGAATTAATAGCGGACATTATCAGAAGAATCCAAAGATTTTTAGTTACCCCTACCACGGTACCAGGAATTCAGCATCTGAATTCATTAACCAGGTTCATCGTGGAAGAACAAGAACTGCTTACCAACCCTGCAATTGAAGATCCGCTAGATATAGAAAGTTCAGACTCAGACATGGAAATTAGTGATCTGGAATACGTATAAATTCTTCAAGTATCACCACCTAATGTCAAAACTCACACCATACCAACATGTTCACCTTCTTTGCCCTTGTCGCCTACTTCACCATCCTGGCCCTCCTCTCCTGCACTCATTGGCACATCAATGAAACCATTGCCGCCCTCTCGCCCTTCCTTGCCATCCCGGACCTCCCACTCGAGGTCTTTATAGAAAACACGACAGTCATCCACTTCGAGGATGATGACCTCCATATCCATCCGGCCAACCTCCTCCCCCAGATACACCCCAAAAACCATCACCTCCCGCATTTTGCCCAGTTCGTCAAAAGGAACACCACGCTCACCATTGTCGCTGACGCCCTCACCGCTGCCACATGTTCGATCACCAACCTCTCCTCCACAACCGACAATCTCGCTGCCCTCACCCTCACAATCGATCCACACGAAATGACCTACGAGGAACGCAACTCTTTCCTCCAGAACACACAAAATCTACATCAAGCCGCTGAGGCTCTCAAGTGGAAGGTGGAAACGTTGACAAAAGAACTAGACAACACTGTCAAATGGGCTGAGTCTAGGACAGATCATGGTTGGACAACTTCTGGTTGGTAGAAGTCGGTGACTTCTCGCATACAAAGGGGGTAATGTTACAGTTCTCTTTTCCCTTTATTAACGGACTACATTTACTTGTTACAAACCCATAGTTATGCTTGGACGTTATCTCCTTTCATAGCTACCTTCACCTTTCCTTTTCTAGATAGCTATGCTCTTTCCCCTTTAGCTTCTATTGTTCTTTAAATGTATATAAACCCCTCTCATGTACTGTAGCTCTCTAGTTCCAACTTAGTCGAATCTTATCCACAAACTTGAACACTCTTTCACTTGTCGCCTCAACTGCTCTCCTCGCTCTCTCTCTAGCCTTTGTCATCGTCAGACTTAGTGCCTAGAATCCTCGTCCAGTGATTGGGAACAGACCGAGACTCTGTTTGTCGCTGCAGACTTGGATGCTGAATGATGTTGTGGACATCAACCGTAACAGCGGGTATGCGGATTCGGATAATCGGATAGCGGATAATCCTGGGGAGCGCGGAAGTGCGGGAAATAGGATAATTACACCCGCCGCAGTGTGCAGCAACTTTGTACCGTTGTGCTGAACACGGTGCACAGTGTCCAAGACAACTTTTAAACTCATAGGCGACAAGGGCAAATGCATTGAACGCGACTGAGGACTGGAAAGCCAGAGAGAGAGAACAAGAACGATAGAGAGAGACGGAGAAACTGAGAGATGAGACAAAACCGACAAGACTTGGACTGAGGGGGAACTTCTTCTTATTTTTACTGAGGAAAACGAACACTTTATATACTTTTTGTACTCTACTGAGATGAAACGACTCTGCAATTTCTACTCCTTTGTCCAAATCCGTGTTTGAAAGGTAATCCTCAATGTAGCCTAGACGCTCGGAAAATCCTTCATTTGCTGCCATTGTATGGCTTCATAGCGCGACCCTGGTATGTCTCTGATGTGCACAGGGCACTAGCATCAAACGCCGCTCCGGTGACCTGTAAAAACCACTTGTGCCGCTATCTCTTTCTTTGGCAGTCATGTTCCTGCATTTTGGATGCGATCCCATTATCCGATATAGGTCCTTGCTTGTTGCTCCCTAGTGACCATCATACATAGTCGATCGTAAGCCATTTTCCTGGGCGGAAAATAGTCTTCTTGTGATCGATCATTGATGAACCGAGTGATCAGTATTGTGACTGATGCAACGATGTATCCCAATCCGGCAGTGGCTATACCTCTGTCCTTCCTGTTATGGTCGTGCTGAGTCAGCCGGCTGCACTGCGGGGAGGCAGACTGTGGTGTACAGGCGGTGGTAATGGGAGGCAGCTTGCGGAATAGACCTGCGCTGTGTGACTGTCGGATCTCGTCAGATAATCGGAACCTGGTCTCATCGGGTGAATGACTGTCGCGCGGAAAAGAGCATCAGATAATCGGATGTTGTCGACAACCTTGGCAAGTACAAATGTTAGTGAAGGGGTCAGCGCATGTGTGGGATCCCTAGCATTCCAAAGGTAAGGCTTTTGAAGAAGCCCTACACAGTTGTAGCTGGACACACCTCATCAACACCTGAATTTTATTGTTGTAACTAAATTCAGCGATTGCTAACCATCCAGACCAAGTTTCTTGTCTATGGTCTACAAAAATCCTCAGGTACTGTTTTAAGTCCTGGTTCATTCGTTCTGTTTGTCCATCCATTTGTGGATGAAATGCTGTGGACAAGTCTGTGCTAATGCCCAACATTTGATTTAGCTCCTTCATCATTTGCGCGGCAAACTGTGGACCGCAATCTGAGATTATAGATTCGGGGAGTCCATGAAGTTTCCAAACATGGTCCCTAAATAATGTGGCTAACCCTTGAGCCGACGTCTCTTCTGATGTGGGGATGAAGTGCACCATTTTTGACATTCAATCACAGACTACCAAGATTGCATTATGACCATGTGATTCTGGTAGTTTTGTGATAAAGTCGGCAGAAATGTGTGCCCAAGGCCTTGCTGGTGCTGAGTTTGGCATTAGCTTTCCAGCAGGAGGCTCCGGGAAATTCTTATTCTGTTGGCACTTGTCACATCCACTAACGTATTTTTTAATAAATCTGGTGATTCCGGGCCACCAGTAATTTCTTGTGACAAGTTCAATCATCTTCCACTGTCCTCCATGTCCAGCGATGGGTGTGTTGTGGTGTAAACGGACTATCTCCATCCATAGTTTCTCATCTCTAGGTATGTAGACCTTTCCTTGCCAGAGGATAAGTCCTTGCTCCATCTCCCATTCTCGAGCATTTAGTGTTTTGACACCAGCTTTTTTCATAGCTTCTACTGCCTTTACTACTGCTTCGTCATGTGCTTCAGAATGTCGAATTTTGTTTAGTAATTCTTTTTCTGAGTTATGAATGAATACGTGTCCATGACGCAGTGCAGCAATTCTGAAAAAATCTGGTTTGAGGAGCATGACGTCCTTGTTGTCATCATCCACCCCCTTTTTATGGTCTGGCCTCCTGGACAGAGAATCGGCCTTTCCCATGGTAACACCTGCTTTATGGTGCAAAACAAAATTGAATCGACTTGTAGCCTGCCTGCGATTTAACTTCTTGGCACTCATAAAATACTCGAGGTTTGTGATCAGTCCAGATCTCAAACTGTTCATGTGCTCCCTCCAAGTAATGACGCCATGTTTCTAGACAACGCATAATGCCTAGCATTTCTTTATTGTGGATGTCATAGTTGCACTCAGTATCATTGAGCGACTTTGATAGGTAGGCCACAGGCCTCCATTTGTCATCTTTGCAGAGCATAGATAAGACGCCACCCATGGCGTAATCCGATGCATCTGACTCCACCCTGAACTTCCTATCTGAATCCGAGGCAACTAGTAAGGGTTGCTCTGTGAATATCCTTTTCAGGCTTTGGAAAGCCTTTTCTTGGACCTCCGTCCATTCCCATGTTTTTTCTTTTCTGACCAGATCATGTAGTGGCCGTGCGATTTTAGCAAAGTCTTGTACAAAGCGCCTATAGTAATTGGCTAGGCCTAAGAACCTTTGTACATCCTTGACACAGGAAGGGGTGGGCCAGCTAATAATAGCTTCGACCTTCTTTGTATCCATTTGAATTCCCTTGGGTCCTAGGACAATGCCCAAGAATTCAACTTCTTCTATGCACCACACACATTTTTCTGGTTTTACATACAGATCATTCTCTTCCAATTGTTGCAAGACTTGCTGCACGATTGCATCATGCTCTTCTTTTGTTTTGGTAAAGATGAGTATGTCATCAATGTACACAATGACTTTTCCTGCATTGATCATATCGTGGAATATGTCATTCATCATTGCTTGGAATGTGGCCGGCGAATTGGTGAGCCTGAAAAACATTACTACTGGTTCAAAAGAACCTTCAGGAGTAGTGAATGCTGCTTTCCATTCATTGCCTTCTTTGATCTGTATGTTATTATAACCCCATCTAAGATCTAGCTTAGTGAAGTATTTAGCACTCCCCGCTTGATCTATGAGTTCTGATATTAGTGGTAGTGGGTAGTTATTTTTAACTGTCCACTCATTCAGGTATCAGTAGTCCTGAACCATCCGCTTTTTGCCATCTTTCTTGCTTACAAAGAAGACTGGTGACATTTGTGGTGATTTAGAGGGTCGAATATACCCTTTTGCCAACTGATCATCCACAAAGTTCCGTACTTCTTGCAGCTCATCTGGAGATAGGGGGTAGACCTTCCCTTTCCAGGGTTGATAGCCTGGTTTGGTATCAATTGCGTGATCCCAAGGCTTTCTAGCCGGCATGCGCTCTGATGCTCCTTTTTTGAAGATTTTGAGGAATTGGTGGTACTGTTCAGGTACCATTTCTTTGGCTGTGAGTTTTGCCAATTCTCATACATATCTTATTGATCCAGCCTTTGGTCCGGCGGATGCAGGTGGGAACACCAGCAAAAATGGGTACTTATCCCCATATTTGTATTGACCCGGGTGTTTCATTTGTTCCATGTACGTGAGATGCTTCTCACTTTCCTCTTTTTCTTCGAGCCAGTGCGCAAAGTCTAATTCCTTCTCCTGTTCCCACAGATACTCCAGAACACGCCAGTGTTCTGCTGATCGGACCTTCTGCTCCCACTTCTTGGTCCACTCCCTTTGCCTATGTCCACAGCTTCGTGGGCAACGTGTCAATTTGACTTGACTGGTTTCCCAATTTATTTCTGGGTTGTGTTTTCATAACCACGTTGATCCAATGATTACGTTGGTTTTCCCTAGCTCGCATATCTCAAAGGTGGCTCGTTCCTTGTGCCCTTGATAAGATAGAAGGAGATCAACCTCATGGGTGATCATTCCTCCTTCGTTGTTTGTTCTGTCCACATTCCAAACCTGAATTGGACGTTCCAAGGGTATCAATTTGAAGCCCATCCTTTTTGCATATGCAGCATGCATGAATAACCCTGTTGCTCCTGAGTCCAGCAACGCAGTTTGTTGGGTTTGTTCATGTGTATCCAACCTTTCCAACCCGATCTCCATCAAGATCTCATCCTTTCGTCCTATTGACCTCACTAAAAACTCCTTTTCTCCTTTTTTCAACATCCTTTTTGGACAAGCAGTTTCAGCGCTAAGCGCTATATCACGCTGCTTTCCTTTTGAGTCCTTTTGTCCCTTTTTAGATACTTGTACTACTGTATTTGGTAATGAGGAATTAAGCACAGGTTTAGCTGCCCTGCCATGCTCCTTGGGAGTGACACTTTCAGCGCCATGCACTATATCACAGTGTTTCACCTGGGAGTTCGCCTCTTGCGGGAACGTCTCAGAAGTCCTTGAGACCCCTGAGATTGTCCTTGCATCAACCCGGTCAGCGCTAGGCGCTATATCAAGGGGCTGTGCACTATCTAATCTATCTAGTACAGTGTATCTATTATGAGAGTCCAGTATGGGACCTACTGACTCTCTTCCTCTTTTAAATTCTCTTCTCCTCTCTTGAAGTACTCCTTCATTTCATCAAATGTCATGGTGCGAATATCGAGTCCTGATCTGCAGTTCCTGGAAATGTGTCCAATCTTGCCACATTTGTAACAGCGGAGTGGTGGTCTTTGATTTTGATTGACGTCCATTGCGTTAGGGTCCAACCGATTTGCCGTACTACTTGAACTCACGGAGGCTCCAGCTCCCAATTGTCCCTGACTCGCTGATCCCAATCCAAATCTCCATCAGGGTTTTGGCTGGGCAGGGGCTACCGGCTTCGCCATATCCAGGTCTTTGGATGCTCCTTCACTCCTATTGGCGGAGCTACTGGTCCATGAGGAGTAGTACTTCTCCTTGGCTTTTGCCTGTCTCCACTGGCGATCCAATCTTACTGCTTTCTGATACCATCCTTCAATGGTTTCAGGTACTTTGTCAGCCTCCATTATCCTTTTTTGGAGTCCGGTATTCAAACTATGTTTGAACTCTTCGATAAGAGCTCTTCCCAGGTACCCAGTTCCTCGTGATACCTTTTTAAACTTTTGTACGTGTTCTTCACATGTGCTGGACCCTTGCGTCATGGTCCGCATTTCCGAGATCTTCGATGACTGCTCATCAGTGTCACCAAAATCCCTTCTGATCTGCCTGAACAGTTGTTCTGCCGTTTGCGGAATTCCTTCCTCGTCGTTGGCCATCTGCTCCAACAGATTGTCCTTCCAATCTGCAGCAAAGCCTTCCGTCATGTACGAGATGATCAATAAGATCCACTCCTCCTCATCGGATTCCAGCATCTTCAATTGAATGTACAACCTGCATGCGTTTATGAAATTTGTCACTTCAGACATCTTTCCGGAGAAAACCGGCAGCTTGGCTACATCTATTCTAGATGATCCGCTGGTGCTGGGAATATTGAATACCATCCCTGGCGGTATGTTAACAATATTGGCGGGGGGAGGAGTGTGTGCTACTGCAGCCGCAGCGGCCTGTGCAGCATTTGTTTGCAGCTGTGTCAGCTGGTTTTGGAGGGCTTGGATTGTCGTGGCTTGCGCATTGAGGAGATTCAGCAATTCTGCTGACATCATTTCTTGGGGCGCCGCCATACTGTGATAGTTTGGCAGTGGTGATGTAGGTGATGGTGTAAGTGGGGGTGGTGGTGATGAAAAAGGTGGTGCGGGTTCTCCGATGAAATCAGTGTCGGAGTTGAAAAGTAGGTTTGGATTTAGGGTTGCTGGATTAGGTACTAGAATGGGAAATGGTGCTGCCTCCCACTGATGTGGTTCCTCTGTGATAGAGTTTGTAGAGTGTGATGATGATGAGGAAGTAGATTCTCCTTCTGATGAACTAAAACCCGCGTCATTTGGATCAAGATCGCCTGTGACAGTGTCCCAAAAAGTATTGTTATTTGTGTCTCCTATTTTGTACTTGTACGTAAGTGAGGGAGGTCTTGGCCTGTCACTTGCTTGGGAATGTATGTATGAAACGTGCACTCAGGGTCTACAACCACCCCTGCAGTGCTACAATTTACAATACTGACTACTAGTTTTATTTATGGGTAAAGGGTCTATCTAATCAGGGTCCAAATGGTTGTCCTGATGCCACTACACCATATGGGTGTGGGCCTTTCTCAGAGACGCGTGGGCAAGTGCCGGCTATCTCCAAGGAGTATGAGAAAAGGTATTTATGTAACTACATGTATAGCCTTCAGAGGCCTAGACCAGGGCAATTTAACATGCTAGGGGGCTGGTAAGGCTGGTCCCTAGATACGTGTCACGTATCGTGTGACAAATCCAGCACTGGTTTCCTGTGCACAGGTGACCCTATCTACCGGGTTAGGTACTTCGGTTTGCATAGACCGGGAACGTAATGCCAAGTTAGTTGAGGGCCACGAGGCAGGGCCACAGGTGCGCAGTTTTTAACAGTGTCTGGCAACTGGTACCACAATTTTATAGTCGGCATACGACTGTGTGATCCCCCGGTTCTCTGCCACTTAAGCCTGTGGTCCGGCTTTATCAAGCGTTGGGGCTGCTAGAGAGGATAGTTGAGTTCTACTATCAGGAACCCCCCAGCATGACGCCTAGGAGCCCCAACAAAGAACTGAGGAGAGGAGAGGAAGGGAGGGATGAAACCCGAGAGAACTCGACTGAGGACTCTGGGTGCTGGATTGCACTCTTTATATACTATGACAGGTGGTCTGTGCACTACCCTAAACGCTACTCTAAATATAGTACGGTATGAGTAAGACGACTGTGCATGTAGTAATGGTAATGAGTCATCAGCACCGTGCTCCGATATCTTATCTACAGCTTTATCTAAGTGCCAAGCGATAGGCGCCTGCTTAGTCAGCATGTGTTTATATAATATGAAGAAAATAAATAATAAAATGAAAATGACTTGGTGAAAAAGCCGAAGCTTTTCAGTTGGTCATGACACTGGACAAGGGTTCTAGGCACTAAGTCTGACAATGATGAAGGCTAGCAAGACAGCAAGGAGAGCAGTTGAGGTGACAAGCAAAAGAGTGTTCAAGTTATGGATAAGATTTGACTAAGTTGGAACTAAAGAACTATGGTACATGGAAGGGGTTTATATACGCTAGGAGAACAATAGAAACTAAAGGGGAAAGAGCATAGCTATCTAGAAAAGGAAAGGTGAAGGTAGCTATGAAAGGAGATAACATCCAAGTGTAATTATGGGTTTGTAACAAGTAAATGTAGTCCGTGAACAAAAGGAAAAGAGAACTGTAACAAATAGTAGGTTCGAATTTAGGGTGGCTGGGTTTGGTACTAAGTTGGGAAATGATGCTGGTTCCCACTGATGTTGTTCCTCTGTGATAGAGTTGGTGGATTGTGATGATGATGATGATGTAGATTCCCCTTCTGATGAACTAAAACCCAAGTTGTTTGGATCAAGATTGCCTGTGACAGCATCCCAAAAAGTATCAATATTTGTATCTCCTATTTTGTACTTGTATGTAAGTGAGGGAGGTCTTGGCCTGTCACTTGCTTGGGAACATATGTACAAAACATGCACTCAGGGTCTACAACCATACCTGCAGTGCTACAATTTATGATACTGACTACTGGTTTTTATTGTAATTGAAGGGTCTATCTAAATTGGGTCCAAACAGTTGTCCAGTTGCCACTACACCATACGGGTGCAGGCCTTTCTCAAGAGCACATGACCAAGTGGTGGCTACTCTCAAGGGGTACAGAAAAAGGTATTTATGTAACTACAGATATAGCCTTCAAGGGCCTAGACCAGGGCAATTTAATGTGCCAGGGGGCTGGTGAGGCTGGTCCCTGGATACGAATCACGTATTGTGTGATTAGTCTGGCACTGGTCTCCTGTGCACAGGTAACCCTATTGACCAGGTTAGGTCCTTCGGTTTGTGTAGACCGGGAATGTAATGCAAAGCTAGTTTAAGGGCCATGATGCAGGGCCACAGGTGCGCAGTTTTTAATGGTGTCTGGCAACCGGTACCACAATTTTATAGTTGGTGTATGACTGTGTGATCCCCCTGTACTTGTTCACTTAAGCCTGTGGTCTGGCTATAGCAAGCATGGGGCTGTTAGAGAAGCAGTTGAGTTCTACTGCTGCATGGAAGATTTACAATGTCTTTAATGAAGTACTCTTAAAGCCATACATTACTCCAGAATTCCCCAACCAAATTGAAAAGGTTGCCAAGTGCAAAGAGGCACAAATGGTGGAGGAATCAGAGGATGACAAGTACGAAGTTGAAGAGGTCATGGATAGCAGAGTAAGCGGGTGAAATGGTGGCAGATTGGAATACTTGGTCAAATGGAAAAATTATCCTGTGGAGGAATCAACATGGGAACCAGCAGAAAACCTCGCAAATGCTAAAAAAGAGGTTCAGAAATTCCACAGACAAAATCCAAGTGCTCCCCAATGACTGGCATCTGCAGATTTACAGTTCAAAAATTGGCATAACTACATGGATACAAAGGCTCCCAGATGGTTGTTCGGTTGGGAAGATGGCAAATTCAAGTGTGACTACCTCAACAAGTTAAAACGGAATTGGCAATGGTGGAAAGGCGATCGCAAACTCATCTACGCTGAACCCGACATGGAAGGGGTGTTCTCAAGAGACCTTGAGCACAGTGGGCCGGTTAAACCCACACTTGATTCCCCTAGGCAGACCATCACATGATATAGCGCACAGCACTGATGCAATTTACAACTACAGCATGACTTCCTGGGACATGAAGTCTTGAGGAGGAGGTCATGTTATGATATGGACTTTTTCTCTATTTTTCTTTATTTTATTCAGAGGCCTACGGACGTATAATGAGACGTGAGCATACGGTGCGAGACCCCTATCCAGATATGGCAGGAGGATTATATAACCCAGGGTGGCTATACAATCAGGGCTATTAGGGGATAGGGGGTGAAACAGTGTTCACAGGAAGGGACTGGGAGTCTGGGTAAGGCTGGACAGGTCTGGGAGATGGGTCTGGGTCTTGTTGCTGCGCATGCATAGCCTTAGTGGCTATGCAGACTGTGCACACAGACCAGCAACTCAGGTATATAAGGTGTGCGTTCTGTAGGTAGGAGTCCTTAAGACTCTAGATTGTTTCCTTCTCATAGGTCACAGACTATTGTGTCTTAGTCTCGTCTCTAATCTATCTTCTTCTCTACAGAGCTTGTGATTGTGTGAGGATTAGTCCTAACACAAAAGCCGGAGCAGTAACACATGTATGAGAATTGGCAAAACTCACAGCCAAGGAAATGGTTCCAAAACAGTATCACCAGTACCTCAAAATCTTCAAGAAAGGAGCATCGGAGCGCATGCCGGCCAGAAAGCCCTGGGATCATGCAATTGATACCAAAACTGGCTATCAGCCCAGAAAAGGGAAAGTCTACCCTCTATCCCCAGATGAGCTGCAAGAAGTATGGAACTTTGTGGATGATCAACTAGCAAAAGGGTACATCTGACCCTCTAAATCACCACAAACGTCACCTGTCTTCTTTGTAAGCAAAAAAGACGGAAAGAAGCGGATGGTACAGGACTACCAATAGCTGAATGAGTGGATGGTCAAAAATAATTACCTGCTGCCACTAATATCTGAGCTTGTAGATTGAGCGGGGAGTGCCAAATACTTCACTAAGCTAGATCTTAGATGGGGCTATAATAATGTATGAATCAAAGAAGGTGATGAATGGAAAGCCGCATTCACTACCCCTGAAGGTTCTTTTGAACCAGTAGTAATGTTTTTTGGGTTCACCAACTCGCTGGCCACCTTCCAAGCAATGATGAATGACATTTTCCGCGACATGATCAACACAGGAAAAGTCATTGTCTACATTGATGACATACTCATCTTTACCAAAACAAAAGAGGAGCATGACACAATCGTACAACAAGTCTTGCAATGATTGGAGGAAAACGATTTGTATGTAAAACCAGAAAAATGTGTTTGGTGTGTAGAAGAAGTTGAATTCCTGGGAGTTGTCCTGGGACCCAAAGGAATTCAAATGGACACAAAAAAGGTTGAAGCTTTCATTAGCTGGCCCACACCCTCTTGTGTCAAAGATGTACAAAGATTCTTAGGCCTTGCCAACTACTATAGGTGCTTTGTACAAGACTTTGCCAAAATCACACAGCCATTGCATGATGTGGTCAGAGAAGATAAAAGTTGGGAATGGACAGAGGTCCAAAATAAGGCTTTCAAAAGCCTGAAAAAGATATTTACAGAACAACCATTATTGGTTGCCCCTGACTTGGATAGGAAGTTCGGGGTGGAGTCAGATGCATCGGATTACACTACTGGTGGCATACTATCTATGCTCTGTAAAGACAATAAATGGAGGCCTGTGGCCTATCTATCAAAATTGCTCAACAACACTGAGCACAATTATGATGTCCATGACAAAGAAATGCTAGGCATTATGCGCTGTCTGGAAACATGGTGTCATTATCTAGAAGGAGCATGTGAACAGTTCAAAATTTGGACTGACCACAAAAATCTCAAATACTTTATGAGTGCAAAAAAATTAAATTGCAGACAGGCCAGGTGGGCCCTGTACCTAAGTCGGTTTAACTTTATCCTGCACCATAAAGCAGGTGTTACAATGGGGAAGGCCAATTCTCTGTCCAGGAGGCCAGACCATAAAAAGGGGGTGGATGATGACAACAAAGATGTCATGCTCCTTAAACCAGACTTTTTCAGAATTTCTGCACTACACCATGGACATGTATTTGTTCATAGTTCAGAAAAGGAACTATTAAACAAAATCTGACATTCTGAAGCATGGGACAAAGCCATGGTAAAAGCAGTAGAAGCTATGAAAAAAGCTGGTGTTAAAACACTAAATGCTCGAGAATGGGAAATGGAACAAGGACTTATCCTCTGGCAAGGAAAAGTCTATGTACCAAAAGACGAGAAATTGCAGATGGAAATAGTCCACTTACACCATGATACGCCCATTGCTGGACATGGTGGACAATGGAAGACGATTGAACTCATCACAAGAAACTACTGGTGGCCTGGAATCACCAGATTTATCAAAAAATACATTAGTGGATGTGACAAGTGCCAGCAGAACAAGAATTTCCCTGAGCCACCAGCTGGAAAGCTAATGCCAAATTTGGCACCAGCTCAGCCTTGGACACACATTTCGGCGGACTTCATTACAAAACTACCAGAATTGCATGGTCATAATGCAATTCTAGTAGTATGTGACAGAATGTTGAAGATGGCACATTTCATCCCCATGTCAGAAGAAACCTCAGCTCAAGGGTTAGCCACATTATTCAGGGATCATGTATGGAAACTTCATGGACTCCCCAAATCCATAATCTCAGATTGTGGCCAACAGTTTGCCACACAAATGATGAAAGAACTAAATCGGATGCTGGGTATCAGTACAGACCTGTCCACAGCATTCCATCCACAAACAGATGGACAAACCGAGCGAACGAATCAGGATTTGGAACAGTACCTGAGAATCTTCATAGACCATAGACAAGAAACATGGTCTGGATGGTTAGCTATCGTCAAATTTAGTTACAACAACAAAGTTCAGGCATCCACCAAACAGACACCATTCTTTGTCAATTATGGTAAACATCCCAGGATGGGAATCGAGCCAAGAAGGGAAGGCACCCACCCAGCAGCATCAGAGTTTGCTCAGAAAATGAAGGAAATCCACAAGGAAACTCAAGTGGCTCTGCTAAAATCACAGGGTGACATGAAGCTGTATGCAGATCAACACCAATCAGATGCACCTGAATACATAGTTGGAGACAAAGTCTGGTTGTCAACAAAAGACTTGAGGTTGACAGGATGGCCAACTAGGAAACTGGTGGAAAGATGGATTGGACCATACCCAATCAAGAAAATAGTGTCATCAAATGCAGTAGAGCTGGACCTACCCTTCACCCAGCAAATCCATCCTGTAGTAAACATATCACGAATCTGCCCTTGGAAATGACCAATGAAAGGGCAAAAAGCACAACCCCCACTGCCAATCAAGATAGACAGCAAAAAAGAGTATGAGGTGGAAGAGATACTCGATGTAAGATTAAAAAGGAATAAAATGGAGTACTTGGTTAGGTGGAAAGGATACACCACCAAGCATAACTCCTGGGAACCACTGGACAATTTACAAAATGCAAAAAGAAAAATAAAAAACTTTTATGATAGAAACCCCAGAGCCATCAGAAGGCTTGACAAAGCAACCTTTGACAGGTTAACTTTCAGACCTTATGAAAACTTCACACAATCCTTGGACAAAGTAGTATCCAAAATCGACGTTAATGCAGTAGCACCAGCTGCAAAATGGGAACAAAACTGGTGAAAATGGAAAGGGAAAAAGGGCCTCGACACCCTTATCGAACCAGGAGATGCAGAAGGGCCATTTCAATGCAATATGTGCCTGTGTCAATCGCATGATATAGCACCTTGTGCTGAAACAATTGAAGATCTCACTCCACCTTCCCGCCCACTCTCACCCATTATTGAGGAATTAGAGGAACCATCCATGATAGAGTGCAATGTGCTGAAAGATAAGAAAGAGTATAAATTTGTCTGGAAGCCAAATCTTAAAAAGGGGGTACTGTCATGACCAACTGAAAGCTTTGGCTTTTTCACTAAGTCATTTTGATTTTATTATTTATTTTCCTCATATTATATAAACATATGCTGACTAAGCAGGCACCTATTGCTTGGTGCTTAGATAAAAGTAGTAGATAAGATACCGGGCTACGGCACAGCTGACTCACCACTATTACTACATGCACAGTCATCTTACTCATACAAGTACTATATTTAGAGTAGGGCTTAGGGTAGTGCACAGACCACCTGTCATAGTATATAAGGAGGGCAATTCAGCACCCAGAGCCCTCAGTCAAGTTCTCTCAGGTTTCTCCCCTCTCTCCTCTCCTCCTGTCAGTTCACTGTTGGGGCTCTTAGGCATCATGCCAAGGGGTTCCTGATAACTGTGGATGAGGTCATTCTGTACCTTATCTTATTATATTCCTTCTATAATGTTCTATATGATATCATAAACTTCTTTATGACTTCATTATGCACCTGATGATATCATATCATGCCTTATGATGTCATCTCTATCAATAGATGTTCTAGATCATGAGATGATTTTTATTGTGAAGGAGGATTGTCTCTTTGTTTTCCTTTTTCTTTATCAATAGTTGTAGAAGATTCAATAGGTTCATCAATTTCTTGATTTAAATCTGAATGATAACTTGAATGATCAGATGCTGATTCATCATCATCATCCAGTTTAGGATTATAATGACCAAGATTCTTAACATGCCATTTCTTAAATTCTTTATCATACTTTTCATCAGCTTTAGATTTAAGTCTTCTGACAGTTTTTGTCTTTGGTATTTCCTTGCTATGTTTTGAAGTACTGTCTTTCAAATGATTGTCCAATTTCTTATCAGACTTATGATCATCTGAATCTGACAAATCACTATCACTTGAATCATTATTATCATGAAATGATGGCCTTTTATCATTTTTTGTAGTGTCATGATTAGAATGATTATGCTTGTTTGTTGGAATTGTTATGTCAGGCTCTAAAGTTGGGTATTGTTGTTGCTTGTGAATATTTGTAGTCTTGGATGACTTGGGAAATATATTTTCATCAAAGATAGCATGTGTGGCAATTACTATTGTGTTTTTATCATTCATTAACTTGTATGATTTACTTTCATACCCAATGAATATCATTGGTTCAGCTCTAGGTGATAATTTATCTTTACATTATTCTTTAATGACATAAACATATGCCAAACATCCAGATATCTCAAAATGTGATATGTCAGGTTTCTTCATCATCATGTTTTCATAAGGTGTTTTCCATTTTGTTCTTCTCAATGGTGTATGATTATATATGTGGACTGCAGTTTCAAATGCATATGACCACCATGATTTTGGACAACCAGATTCAAATAAAAGTGTATGTCCTTTCTTTAGAATGGTTTCATTCAATTGTTCAGCTTGACCATTTTGTTGATGAACATGTGGAGCACTAAGTTCATGGTTAATACCTTTTTCCTGAAAATAGTCTATCAACTTCTTATTGACAAATTCTCCCCCTCAATCTGAATGCACACTTTTAAGCTTTTGATTCAACTGATTTTCAGTGAGCACAACATGAGCTTTTATAGCATTAAAAGTGTCAGATTTAGATTGTAGTAATGCCAAATAGGCAAAAGAAGAATAGTCTTCTAAGATTAATAAGGCATATTTCTGTTTATGATAAGACATAATAGGTAATTCAATAAGATCAACATGAATCAACTCCAGTAATTGGGTTGCTCTATGTGTTGATATATGATAAGGTTTATTATCAAGTTTACCCATTACACATGTCTTACAAATACATCCTTCATGTGATTTATTAATTTTAACACTATTTTCAGTATTCTGAAACATATGACTTAAGACATTATCACTTGGATGTGCCATCCTTTGATGCCATATAAAGTAATCAACAGTCTTAGGGCTTTTGTTGATTAATAAATGTTGAGAAGGTCTTTTAATAACAGTAGATAACCAATGAATGGAGTTGGTTTCTATAGGATATCCAGTTAGTGTAATGTTCCCTTTATGTATGATAGGTTTGTGTTTTGTGTGGTGAATGTGATAGTCCATACTAGTTAGTTGTGGTGCAGAAATAATTCTGTTTGATAACATTGGCATATAGCACACATTCCAGTTAAAAACATGTTTTTCATGATGAAAACATATTTGTCCTTCACCTTCAATAAGTGTCTTTGCATTTTTGTCTGCAGTAGTAACTTTAATTGGTGTTACAAATTTCTTATACTTGGTGAAATCAGTTCCAAACAGTGTACAATGATGTGTAGCATCTGAGTCTATAACCACTTATCATGCTTATTTATAATCATAATTTGTTCACCAGGAACTTTAGATTCATAATTCTCATATACATATTTGTAAGTACTGCTACTACTTATTTGGTCTTGATATTGTGCATCAAGCACTAAAGCAGTATGAGATGAGTAATTATGATTAATGAAATTTACTGACCCAATGTTACTATTGTCCATCATGCTCATAGGTTCACCAAAGTATTCTAATTCCTCTTCAGGATTGAGATGCTGTTTTCCTTTTCCATTTAGGTACCCAGACTTTAGAATGTTGAGTGTCAGAATTCCATTTGGGCTCATTCCATTGCTCCTGAGATTGTTCTTTAGGTAATTCTTCAAATCTTCCAGCAGATTGGAAATAATCAAGAATAGGAGTTTTTTCTGGACCAAATCCTTGAGCTTCCTTCCAAGCTTTGTATTCATTAATCTTCTTATCAAGTTGATCTTTTACCTGATTATAATCATTTCAAGTATCAAAGTAATTTGGAGTTCTTTGCAAATGGCATATAGCTTTATACTGAGCAAGGTCATACTTAAATTGTTGATAGGATCATACTTAGTTGTAGTAGCTTGTTTGATGAATTTCATGTGATGAGGTTTTGGTTGTCCCCAACCCTCATTGTCATAATCCTTAGCAAGATTCTTGGCTGCATGCCAAACTCCTCTTGTTTAAAAGTAAGAGGTGGTTCAACTTTTGGCAAGGAAGATTCTGCTTCAGGAGGTTTGTCCATCCATTCCTTAGATTCATCAACCTTTTGCTTTGCAAAGACTCTTTCAAGACATTTGATAATACTATCAATGTGGTCTTTAAGACATGAATCAACTGGAGTATTATTTGGACCAGTTAATTCATGTTTATCAGAGCCAGTTGGTTGAGAAACAAATGGGTTGTTATCCTTCTTATCCTCCTTATCTGAATCCGAAAAGATTAAATCTGAATCTAGATAGTATTTTTTATAGACATCTTTTGGTACATTGATGAATTCATATCCATTGACTGAAAAACAAACATCAGTAGGTTGTTTGTTTGGCAGAGTATTAGATTTAATGAATTCATCTAAATTCCAGGATCCAAATCTGGATAATCAGATGTCAAGAAAAGATTCATATTTGCCCCTGAGAGGCCTGCTACTGTACATGCAATATTACAAGGTTTATTTGGACCTTGTAATATACCACCACCAACTATTGCTGTTGGTGTGTTAACTCTGGTGCTCTTTTTTGCCTTTCTCCTTTTACTGGGGATAAACTTTTCCCCAGCTGCAAAAATGAAATTGGATTGTGACAAAGTTCCTTCCTTGTCACAAATGTTTGGGTTTGTTGAACCCCAATGGATGTTTGCTATGACCAATTGATCAGCTATTGGGTTATACAGCTGATTATGGTACATCACTTTATTTTTCCTGGTGGCTAGCTCCACCAATTTGTGCATGTCCATTATTTTTTTCAGCTGCTTGGCTGACTTTTCATTAAGTGCCTTCCCCTGTTATTGTAGATGTTTCCATCTAATATGAAAACAGCATTCTCAACCTTGAGTCTCCTTTTAGCAAGTTCATTGCTAATTTCAGAACTCTTTAGCCCCTTAAGGGACTCAAGGCAAGGTCCTTGCTTGCCATTCAGTCCAAGTTGATAAACTGAGGGACCTTCATATTTCAGGAGGGATTGCTCTTCCTCTGCATGTACATCATTTTCTCCTTCTGCATCTGCATCACTGCCATCCTCTGAATCTGTAATCATCTTTAAGGATGGTAAGTCATCATCTTTATCAGACAGTTGACTACCACATACAGATACATCAGAGATCTTGATATCATCATCATCATCATCATCTGTAAGCTTGATATCTTCATCTGGAGCAAACATGTCCAGATATGTGACTTCTTCTTCTTCTTCTCTCTTCAACAACTCCTACAATTGATGCCTTCATGCTCATCCATGACATAGATTGATCCTTTAATGGCAGGAGTGCCTAAACAGCCCTCCACATAAGGATCAAAAGAATGAATGTAGCAGATGCCAATCATCCTCAGATGAGGATCATCAGCCATTTGGAATTCTTCTATGTCATAACATTTTTCAATGAATGACATAATAGATTCCTTGGGAGCCAAGTCAATCTTGTCAATGGGTAGTGTGGTGCAACTGATGGGAGGATACATATCACAAACATTTGTATTTTTCTTGATATGATTCCACCCTGCTCATTCCAATACAATAATAGGGTTTCCCAAACAACATAACAGGGAGATGAAAACTCCCATAGTGGTATAAGGGCATTAACTCTCAGCCGATGGGGGTGCACAAAACCTTTACAGGGGATTGGACCCTGATATCCACCATGAGGTGGCCCCAAATCCATGACAGTTTTACTGTGTGGTCTGTCAAAACCATGACTATTTGGGACAGTCAGCCCATGTGAGAATTTTGATTTCTGTGTTCCACAACACAGGGCAACTCAGAAATGCCACTCCAGATATTTAGTCAGTGTTCCCACACTGTCAGCCACAAGGGTGACTGAAATAGTATCCCTGCTACCATTAAGTGGACTATTTATCCCATAGTCATGGGTCAGCTGCTAGACAAATGCGGGAGAGATTAGTAGAGGAGACACCTACATACACACATGATCTGCTAGGATCCCATCAGACCAATAGAGGGCCATTAGCCATATTGTATATCTGATACTCTTGAGGGACTTAAGCAGATCAAACACAAAACTATACTAAAGGATTACATATGTAGTACACTAGCCTTATCTCCATCCTTGGCACAGTCAACACCAACAATGACAATGGTCATCATTTCAAGGCTGTTGCTCAGGGCCCATAACCTGTCAAATCAGGGGACAGCAGTGCAGATAACTAAGTAAGGATTTAACTTACTCTCTTAGTAGTGTTTAGCCTTACTAATTGACTTGTAGTTCTTGGAACTGAGGGACAGTCATCCAGAATGCCTTCCTTATATGCATTTTGGAACCCTAGCTTACATACACATTATACTACTAATGGAGTAACTATGAGGCTATGTACACACAGCTATTGCTGTGTAAGAGCTATACAAATGCTGTACAATGCTGTACAAATGCTGTACCTTGCACAGCAGATGACTGAGCATTGCTGCACATGGCTGCAGATGACGTCATTCTGTACCTTATCTTATTATATTCCTTCTATAATGTTCTATATGATATCATAAACTTCTTTATGACTTCATTATGTACCTGATGATATCATATCATGCCCTATGATGTCATCTCTATCAATAGATGTTCTAGACCATGAATATAATAACAGTTAAATATGAAACATATAAATTCATTATCTTGCTCATATCTAATCTGTTAATTGTTATCTAATCTCCAATTAACAATTACATAATAGTCTGATAAGATATAAATTGGATGAGATAAGATAAGATAAGAAGTGAAACAGATAAGTATTAAGTGAATACATTTACTATGTATCTTTTAACAGAGTGCACAGCTGAGCAGTCGGAAGGTCAAAGATATGCTGATTCACATTTCCTGAGTTCGAGTTGATATTTTGAATCTCGTCTGAAGAGGCAAGTTGTTCGGGCTTGAAAGACGGGTGTAGTAGTGGGCAAACATACCAATGCAATAAAACCTGTTGCTGGGTCTTTTAAGCAAGTTCTGTTGTACGTTGCGCCCAAATCATGTTGCCAGCCCAAATTGCAGGAACACCAGGCCATGGCTGTGGAGAATTGGCACAGGCAAGAACCACGCTATCGTGATATGATGCCAGTGATGTACTGCATTCAGCAGCGCATACCGAGTCTTGCAGAGGTGTTACCAAGACTACCATAATAGTCGTTTGAAATGATGTCCTGCAGAACTATCGCAGGTGATAGTTGTGGTATTCAAGGCGGTGATGCAATCTTGCGATAAACTACCGTTGAGTGGGTGCCATTGGGGAAAAGCTGGAATTGCGCCTCAGCTGGTAGAGTAGTATCGAGAGGAGTAGAAGCGCTGAAGGCTCGTCCAATTCGTTGACCTAATAGCTGTATAAGTATGCAGGCAATGTTCACCGTCATCTGTGTATTTGGCCGGCCTCTGATCGGATCGACAAAGCGATTTCTGTATGGAACCGCAGCGCGTGCACATTTTCCTGATGCGTATAGCGGCACATCCTTCGACTTTCGCTGACGTTTCGGTTGTCGTATCAGTGTAAGCAACCCCGGCTACGGTTCCGCCCGTCTTTCTGTTGATATCCAACACCTGTTGATTACCGATTCTCGGTAGCTACCTACTTTGCACTTGCGGGCTTCTTAAGTTCCGTCGTCCTCGGTCAACTCATCAATGTCATATGCACAACCACCTGGCTTGCAGCCTATTCCATGCCAAAAATCACAGTCACGGCCCGGGCTCAGTGCAGCAGACACTAAGTTCACCCAAGTCAACAGCAAGCGAGAGACTATATTTCTTTTAAGTATAGGTAATTATAGTAACATAAGACACTATGTTCAAGAGAGGGATGAGTTGGTGGAAAAAACAGTTACATGAACATGAATGACACCATTTCGATGTCATGCTGTGTGGTGATGAGCCCACCGCCCTCCACACTACTCGGGCGTCTCACACTTATTTTGTTGACATCGGCTGGGTATATGGTTTCTCCAATGGGTCCAGCCCAATCAAAGTCGATTAAGTGAATCTTCAAATCGTCACTCAGCGACTCCCCATCAACAAGAATATTAGCTTGTCGGATATCTCCATGTACAAACCCTTCTTGATGTAATATTTGTACTGCACTCATTACTTTGCGTTGTATCTTCTCGCAGTCCTTGTCGGAGAGTCTGAGATCAAATGGCACTAGGTAATTTGACTTGTCCATGATTACTGCAACCCAGTCTGCGGATATTCGAACGCATTGCCGAAGCCTTGGTGCTAGGTCGTGGGATGCCAAGCAGTTATGCGCGTCCTCCGAATACCAAGGCGTGAACTTGACAATGAATTCCTCAGAGTCAGGCTGGTTGACAACAGTGGCAGAAAAGACAAGCTTTTCATCATCGAGCCGCGCATTGTACATGAAATTTATTTCCTGTCCATTGTCTTTGTAAGAAGTCAAGAACGGATAACTGCGAGCCTTCTGGAGGTCAAGATTGTACGCCTCTGGTGGGGTTGGATTCACCATGGCCTTGGCTTCGATTGACTTGTAATGTGCTTCAATACTATTAGCGGCAACCGTTAACGCATCGAGAGCGGCTGCGATCTTCCATCTGGCTTTGGTTTCCTTCGAATGGGTCGACAGATCGAAGATGGGTGTTAGAGGTTCGACCCTTACGCGCTTCCCATCCCATATTGCGCCGTAATATCCCAAATAGGAACCTGCATATGCCATGAACAAGTGAATGGAGAATAAATGAGCAGACGTACCCATATCTATCATGAGAATGCTCGGAAAACATGTGTTGAAGTTGTAGAAGTGGCGGGGATCCCCATGTACTTTACTTAGGAAGTTTGCGTAGTATAGGATAGCCTGGTTGAGAACATCTCCATGCTCTTTCTTGCATTCCCGGATAGCTGCCGGCATGATGATGACAGGAAGGTTTCCATCAGTGATGAATTCGGTACCCGGGATTTTCTGCTCGTAGAGCCGGAGACCCGTGCGTCGCTCAAATATGAACCGAATTTCCGTCCTCCGCTCGAGCTCCAGATCGTGCCACTCGCAGGCGACAGGGGCGAGTTCACCGAGACAAATGAGTGCTCGCTCCGAAGGTGCCTCTTTACACCTATCTTTGAAGATCGCAAATGCTTCGTGAAGTAGCACGAGAGGGATCGTAAAGGGTTCCAACGGACGATTGAGGGCAATGGCACGTCCTGGTCCCACGATTTGTTTGAACCGGGATGCATTTGCTAGAGTCGACGGCGCGACCCCAATGTCCAGCCTCAGGCGCTT
Organism: Amanita rimosa; assembly: GCA_023014395.1. Taxonomy (NCBI): domain Eukaryota; kingdom Fungi; phylum Basidiomycota; class Agaricomycetes; order Agaricales; family Amanitaceae; genus Amanita; species Amanita rimosa. The sequence goes on from JAEBUO010000068.1 coordinate 98,492, forward strand.
AAGTGGCAAATCGCTATCTTCGTCATGTTTGCGCTTATCCTGCCGGATATCTATGATGATAAGAACATGTATGCAGGCGGAGCAGTTAGATGAGTAGCATTCACGACCACATAAGATGCTCACCGGTACTTGGGACCTTTACAATTATGTGGATGCAGTCTCGGGAAGGCTGCGCTGAAAAGATATCGAAGACGGCTCTCGAGGAGCCTAATTTGTCCGCAAATGTTGAAAACCCATGTCCTAGGGACCTGATACGCTCAACGAGAGTAACCTCTGGCTCTGCGGGAATGGGGTTTGAATCCTTGGGCTGAGAAAAGGGATGTTACTTCACATAACGACTCGTCGATGGCGCTCACCTTCCACAATTCTAGATCGTGGGGATCAACACCCTTTAAGGTACCCAATACTCGCTCGCTTTGTATCAACTTCTTCAAGTCTTCAACCTCGTCACCGTCCTTCACGGTAACTGAAAAGGCGATATTTTCGCCTTCTATGAGACACCTAAGCCTGAAAGTGGTAGACATGGTGGATGGTGGTCATAAGTCTATATTGTGGATTGTTTGTACCGAGCATTCACATTTCTTTTTTTTTTTCGCATAGGTATAGAGTATATTCGGGACTAGTAGTAGGCGACAAGGTAGACTACGTATTGGAGAAGGCCACAGTGGCCGACGGGTAGGAAGCAGAGATGGCTATGGGACAGGTAAGGATAAGTAACTATAGTTAGAATCCGTTAATCTGGGAACAATGCCCGATGTGGGCGCCGTGACTGTGCATGAACCGAGCATTCACATTATCACTCACATGCACAAAGTGGAAAGACGATATATATGTCATAAATTGGTAGTACTGTTTTCCAGGAAATATCAAAAAGTTTGTTCTCTGCCGCGAGGCACAAGAATCCATCGTTCATCAATCTAGCGGGACCGTCGCCATCCGAGGCGCATTCAATGAATCCCTTCCAGAGGGCATCATATTCTCTCCGTTTTGCTCGTTGACGAGTGGAAGACAACGGCGTTGAGGTTCCCGGCAGAGTTGTAGAAAGCATTTGAATTGGCGTAAAGGATGGCGCGAGTATGTGACAACACGGGCTCAATGTTGCTGCAACTATGGGTTCAAAAGGCCCTACAATCAGTCGAGAAGGTGTTTGCTAGTCATTGACAGGAGGTAATCAGACTTTATCTGCACCAAAAACTCACCAAACTTTGCACACAGCTTCCAAATACATTGGTACCACCAGTGCAGAGTGAACCGACCATATCGCAGGCACAAATAAGGAAAAATATACCAGCAAAGAATGATACAAAAGCCTTTGATGATCCAAGCGATCCTAGATACATTGATCTGCCAGAGAAAGATGATGGGAGGAAAGGCAGCCTAAAGACACACCCACTTCTTGTCCGATGTACTCAGATATGTCACAGTACCATGGATGGCAGCAATGCAAAAGATCAAGTGCGTTGCCTTGCTAGCAAATACTGTGATCAAACATGGAGGTATCCACGTGATAAGACTCGGATTTTGAAGCATGCAGCTTCATGCACCTTCTTGGTCCATTATCAGAATGGTGGTCCCAAGATCATCCAAGATGCAATTGAGGAGATGACAAAGCAGAATCCAGGTTTTCTTTCAAGCCTAGCTAAACCTGCAGGGTTATTGAGTGCTGATTTGACCACACACCCATGCAGGAATTCAGGAACCATGTCCACACAGTGTCCTCCTCCACTGAAGAAATCAAAGACACTCCCAAATCTGCATGTGACAACCAAATCAGGTACAGTGCCATGAAGTTCTAGGAATAGGATGCTAATGATCAAACTAGGTGATGGTCATGAAGGCCTGTTATCTATATTTAAGACAGAAGGGAAGAAGCAAGTGAAGGAAGAAGCAGATAAAGCATTGGTTGAGATGATTGTATGCTACAGTCTTGCACCATGCATCATCAGTACCACACTTCAAGAAGTTTGTGGATGTGTTGAGTAGAGGCCATTACCAATTGCCTTCTCAAAGCAAGTCTGAAGATCAGCTGGTACCAGCCTATGCAGCCTCAGTTTGTGTTCTAATCTTTAACCACCTCAAACAACATCATGATTTGACCATATCATTTGATGGAGGCAAGCTGATGAAGCAAAAGTTTGTGTCAGTACACATCACTACTTCAGAATGTCCACAGAAATCATACACCATGGAGCTCAATGATGTATCACAATTGAGTCAAACAGGAGAATATTTTTATGAGTTACAACTGAATGTGTGCTGAGTTGCTGAAAAGCACTATTCCATGACTGAGTTTGTTACGATTCTCTTTTCCCTTTGTTAACGGACTACATTTACTTGTTACAAACCCATAGTTACGCCTGGACGTTATCTCCTTTGGTAGCTACCTTCATCTTTCCTTTTTAGATAGCTATGCTCTTTCCCCTTATATTCTTATTGTTCTCCTAACGTATATAAACCCCTCTCATGTACCGTAGTTCTTCAGTTCCAACTTAGTCGAATCATATCCATAACTTGAACACTCTTTTGCTCGTCGCCTCAACCGCTCTCCTCACTCTCTCTCTAGCCTTTGTCATCGTCAGACTTAGTGCCTAGAACCCTCGTCCAGTGATTGGGAACAGACCGAGACTCTGTTTATCGCTGCAGACTTGGACGCTGAACGACGTTGTGGACATCGACCGTAACATAAGTTGGAACTCAGGACTAGCTCAGGGTATCATCCCTAGCCGACACCATTGAGACCCGCAGCTCTCAGGAATGACCCCCGAACAGATCCGTCACCTATAAGGGGAAATACTACCTTGAACGACGAGAAGTTTTTCTCTACCAACGAACCTGGTACTTTGTTACAGACGGACGGAAACGAAACGAACCAGTCCCAAACGAATACTTTTCAGGAGACTTCTACTCAGGAGTATCTGAATTCGATTTACCCGATCAAATCTACCTAGACTGGGGTAGTGAAATACAAGGAGAACCGCTCTACCTTGTCAAGGAACCAGAAAACGAACCAGGAAGGACCCTCTACAGAAGATTCTTTAGAGACAGTAACCGACACGGAATCACAGCTAGCCTTTTAGCAGAGTGGGAGGAATTATTATGAATTGAACAAGCCAAGCTTGAGGAAAACCCGTTTGATACAGATTACTCGAAACAAGGACCACCCCCATCTCCAAAACCCAGAACCCCAAGTAGAACCCCTACTCCAGAACCGAAACCGATCACCAGAACACCTACCCCTGAACCACCGATTAACCCCGAACCACCAATCACTCCTGAACCAAGAATGGCGTCTGAAACCAGTGCAGGCTCTAAAGGAGATATCAAACCGCAGCCGATACGACCCTTTACAGGCAAACGAATCGAAGCAAGGTCATTTTTAGGACAGCTTGAGGATTACTTTACCCTCAATGAACAGAACTATGAAGGAAAAGATGAGAAGAAAGTCAGATATGCGCTCGCATGCATGGGACCAGAACTAGACGATTGGAAAACCATTATCCGAGGTGAATTAAACGACAATAGAGGCAGTACCACAGCCACGTTCAAATGGAGCGATTATGAAGCATTTGAAACACGTTTCATCAATGACTGGGGAGAAGTCAATAGCGCCCTTCGAGCCCTGAACAATCTATCCAAACTAAAAGTTGGAAACGGCGTTTCAGTCCCAGAATACATCAGGAAATTTCGCATGGACATAGGAACCTCCGGACTCACTGGAATACCCGCTCAGTTGCAGGCATTTGTCAAAGGATTACCTTTAGAACTTGCTAGGATGATCTTACAAGACCAAAGAAAGATCAAAACGATGCAAGAAGCCTATGACAAGGCTGAGGATCACCACAACACTTGGGACATGACAGGACAAGGAAACAGGAGAACCAATGATGGATCTGGAACGCGTTTCAATCGAAACAACAATCGATCCGGAACAATCAGAGCTATGAATACCATGACCCCTAGTCAATTGACAGATGATCAAAAGGAGGAATATCGAAAAACTGGCAAATGTTTCAGATGTGGAACACAGGGACACATCTCCAGGAACTGCCCGAAACGCAACGACGCGTCTTCATCCAGGTCTTCTTATCAGAATAAGGCCGTCCGTTCCGTCACTGAGGAACAACAGAAGGAAGAAGACGAACCAGCAAAGAAAATTAGAGCCATCTTTTCAGCAATGTCTACTGAAGAGAAGAATGCCCTCTTAAACGAATTCGAAAATGAGGGTTTTTAGTTAGGAAGCGTCACTCAGCGGTTGGCCCTTCTTTATCATCAAGATCTGAACAGTTAGCGCTTGATTCTGTAATAGTACTATCCAACAATGACAAGTGCATCTCATTAACTATCAAATCAACCGATTTACCCGCTGGAACATCTGCCCTAATTGATTGTGGAGCAGAAGGAAACTTTGTAGACGAAGGAGCAGTGAAGGAGCTCAGGAAAGAACGACTTAAGAAACCAATTAAAGTCAGAAACGCAGACAGAACAGTAAACGCGAAAGGAATGATCACACATCGAACCAAAATATGCTACATGATCGAGGGACAGCAGTTTATCAATTGGTTCTGGATCACTAAGCTGGGCGATCAACGAGTGATTCTAGGAATACCCTGGTTAGAAGAAAACAACCCGATCATCAACTGGCGAGAGAAATCTCTGAAAATTGGAGATCTGGACACGCCGCCAAAAGCAATCTGGCAGCTGGCCCTCGACTCCCAACAATGGGGAGAAGATGACTACTGGATTAGAGTTAAGACATCGGCGTCGCAGGAACTAGAGCATAGGCTAAAGAAAGACGAACCATCCACCACATTACCTACGGAATATGAGCAATGGCGCACCATCTTTGACAAAAGGGCATCAGAACGCTTCCCATCCAGTCGACCATGGGATCACGCAATCAACACAAAGGAAGGCTTTGTTCCAAAAGCTAGTAAACTTTATCCTCTGTCAATCAAGGAACAAGTGTTGTTAGATGAATGGATTGATGAACAACTCAAGAAAGGATACATTAAACCATCCACATCACCACAGGCATCACCATTCTTCTTTGTAGCAAAAAAGGAAAGTGGAGCGCTTCGACCCTGTCAGGATTACCGATACTTGAATGAATGGACTGTCAAAAACGCATATCCCCTTCCCCTTGTTTCCGATCTCATGACTAAGTTACGAGGCGCCAAATATTTCACCAAATTAGACCTCCGATGGGGATACAACAATGTTCGCATCAAGAAGGGAGACGAATGGAAAGCAGCCTTTATCACTAATCGGGGACTCTATGAACCAACAGTAATGTTCTTTGGATTATGCAACTCGCCGTCAACCTTTCAAACTATGATGAACGAATACTTTAGGGACATGATCAATGAAGGATGGCTGATCATTTACATGGATGACATGTTAATCTGCGCAGAAAACATTAGAGCAACTGGAGGAGCGGACAAGACGAATTTTACAATGGCTACAAGATAACGATCTATTCCTGAAACTTGAAAAATGCAAGTTTGCCACGCAGGAAGTCGAATTCCTAGGAATGATCATCACCCCTGGACGCATTCAGATGGACCCGATAAAGCTAGCAGGGATAGCCGATTGGCCAGTCCCTACCACCGTCAAACAAGTCCGATCATTCCTTGGATTTGGGAACTTCTACCGACGTTTCATTGGAAATTTTGCTGCCATCGCTAAACCACTTACCGACCTCACTAAGAAAACAGAACCATTCAACTGGACCACTGAACGAAACAACGCTTTTGAAATTCTAAAGAAACGATTTGCATCTATGCCGGTATTACTAATGCCAGATCCTACTCGACCCTTTATCCTCCAAACCGATGCATCAAATAAGGCAATAGGAGCAGTCTTGAAACAAGCAGACAAAACAGGATCTTTACACCCCTGCGGATTTATCTCGCACGCATTAACACAAACGGAGCAGAATTACCAGATCTATGATCGGGAACTCTTGGCAATTATCAAAGGATTGATGACCTGGCGACATTTGTTACACAGATCACCCCACACCACTATAGTTCATTGCGACCACAAGAATCTATCCTACTACCAAACCGCCCAACGCTTAACGCCCAGACAAGCTAGATGGTCATCCCTATTATCAGAATTTGATCTACGCATCGAGCACGTCCCTGGCACGAAAATGTTTGAAGCAGATGCCCTATCCCGACGCCCTGATCATATGGGAAATAGTGAATTACAAGAAGACATCATAGTCCTACCAGAGGATCGCTTTATTTGTCTTATTGCGGAAGATCTAGCCACAGAGATTCAGAAAGCAATGTCAAAAGACGATTTCGGACGCATTCTAATAGAAGTTATCACCACGCACCGTGCCCCACCGATCAAATCGAACATACAAGATTGGTCTTATACCAATGGCATTATTCACTATCTTGGCAAAACCTACATCCCTGACCAAGACAGGTTACGAACTAGATTGATTAAGGAAACGCACGAAGCACGATCATCAGGTCACCCTGGACAATTAAAGACCCTTGAACTCCTTAAGCGTGATTACTGGTGGCCCGGAATGTTCAAACATGTCAGGGAATGGATAGAAGGATGCGCTCTCTGTCAGCAGATGAAGATTAACACACATCCGAATGTACCAGCCCTTCACCCAATTCCATCGAAAGCAACCCGCCCCTTTCAGCAAGTAACCCTTGATTTCATCACTGATCTACCCCTTTCCGATGGCTTTGACTCGATCCTGGTCACGGTGGACCATGGTCTTACAAAGGGGGTAATTTTCACACCTTGCAAGAAGACAATCAATGCACTAGGCACTGCGGAACTTTACATCTCCGAAATTTTCAAATGGTTTGGCCTACCCGACGTTTTGATCTCAGATCGAGGACCTCAGTTCTCCGCAAAAGTATTTCAGGAAATACGGAAAGCACTAGGAATTGATCATAGAATGAGCACAGCATATCATCCTCAGACTGATGGAGAAACAGAACGAGTTAATCAAGAACTAGAAGTCTATCTCCGAATGTTCTGTTCCAATGAACCGCACCTATGGAAACCGCTTCTCCCAATAGCCGAGTTCGCTCACAATAACCGACATCATGACACGATCAAAACTTCTCCATTCAGACTGATGTATGGAACGGACCCTGTTGCGCTTCCCACAGCTACCACGCGAATGACTACACCAGCAGCAGAGGAGCGCCTTCAGTTCCTAAGGAAAGCCAGGGAAGAAGCACTAGCAGCACATGAACTAGCAAGACAACTAGTGGCAAGACGACGCAATGACAAAGCAATACGATTTGAAAAGGGCACCAAAGTATGGCTTGAGAACCGAAATCTCCACATACCATATCAGTCCAGAAAGCTAGCACCAAAACGAGAAGGACCCTTCGAGATCGAACAAGTAATGGGACCAGTAACGTACAAATTGAAACTCCCAAAACAATGGCGCATTCACCCTGTGTTTCATGCATCACTCCTTACTCCGTACAGGGAAACGACTGCGCATGGGCCGAACTATGTGAAACCACCCCCTGATCTCGTAAATGGACAAGAGGAATTCGAGGTAGAGGCAATTTTAGCCCACAGGAAACGAGGCGCAGGCTACCATTACCTAGTTAAATGGAAGGGCTACGGATCGAACGATAACTCTTGGGAACCCGCTCGCAATCTTGCAAATGCCACTGATATCCTATCAGAATATCAACAACGTCGACACCTCTGAACCATGACGAGATATAGAAACCGCCATGTCTTGAAGCAAAACTACCACTATACAAAACGGAACTGCTCTACACTCTCTCGTTATACCATAGCCCTTAAGGAAAAAACCGTCTATACCCACATACAATACTTCCCCTTCCAACACGCTCTTAGAGCACCGACCCCGCCAGGAAAACTTACCCGAACTATGGCGTTAGTCACACGATATTATCGCATCCCCCGTCTCGATCACCGTCACCAAAAGAATCCTTCAGGGATAACGGAATTCCCCTGCAATGATGCCCGGAATTATCTTCCCAAGTACCACGACCTACGATTTTCAACCGATGATCTACCTCTCTACAATGAGAATCCACCTGCCTACCAACTTTTAGCCATCAAAAGCAGTGATGTTTATAAAAGCGCTCATGGAAGACTGCTTTGCCCAGAAGAATATAAACAGATGGATGAAATCACTAAACAGACACGGGAGTGTAGCGCGCAAATCTGGCAAATTAGCCGAGGAATCAGAATACCAGGAAGACCTTGCCTTTTCATGGAAGACATCCTCGACGAACTTGATTATCTATCTCTCGCAATGGTACAGGTAATAGTGGATATCGTCAGGCGAATCAGAAAATTCCGAATTACACCAACAACAACACCAGGGATTGAACATTTAAATTCGCTAACCATATTCATGAGAGAAGAACGGGAACTCCTCACCGACCCTGCAATCGAAGATCCATTGAACACAGAAAATTGGCCCTCCGACTCGGAAATCAGCGACCTGGAACATGTATAAATTCTCCAGATATAATCACCTAACACCAGTACCCACATTATACCGACATGTTCACTTTCTTTGCCCTCGCCGCCTACTTCATCGCTTTGACACTTCTCTCCTGCGCCCACTGGCGCATCGACGAAACCGCCGCCGCCTTTTCACCCTTCCTCGCCGTCCCTGACCTCCCGCTCGAGGTCTTTATTGAAAACACCACCGTTGTCCACTTCGAGGACGACGACCTACACATCCACCCGGCCGCCCTGCTCCCCCAGATACACCCTGATGACCACCACCTCCCTCATTTCGCCCAATTCGTCAAACGGAACACCACACTCACCGTTGTCGCCGACGCCCTCGCCGCCGCCACCTGCTCCATCACTAACCTCTCCTCTGCCACTGATAACCTCGCCGCGCTCACCCTCACCATCGACCCTCATGAAATGACTTATGAGGAACGTGATTCATTCCTGCGGAACGCCCAGAATCTGCATCGCGCCGCTGAGGCACTCAAATGGAAGGTGGAGACCTCCACAAAAGAATTGGACAACACTGTCAAGTGGGCTGAGTCCAGAACGGACCACGGCTGGACGACTTCTGGCTGGTAGAAGTCGGTGACTTCTCGGATACAAAGGGGGTAATGTTATGATTCTCTTTTCCCTTTGTTAACGGACTACATTTACTTGTTACAAACCCATAGTTACGCCTGGACGTTATCTCCTTTGGTAGCTACCTTCATCTTTCCTTTTTAGATAGCTATGCTCTTTCCCCTTATATTCTTATTGTTCTCCTAACGTATATAAACCCCTCTCATGTACCGTAGTTCTTCAGTTCCAACTTAGTCGAATCATATCCATAACTTGAACACTCTTTTGCTCGTCGCCTCAACCGCTCTCCTCGCTCTCTCTCTAGCCTTCGTCATCGTCAGACTTAGTGCCTAGAACCCTCGTCCAGTGATTGGGAACAGACCGAGACTCTGTTTATCGCTGCAGACTTGGACGCTGAACGACGTTGTGGACATCAACCGTAACAGAGTTAATCTTGTCTGACATTTAATGAAGTGGATAGAGAAGATTGGCATACACAACTTTGTCTGTACAGTTTCAGATGACATGTTACAGTTCTCTTTTCCCTTTGTCTAATGGACTACATTTACCTGCTACAAACTCATAGTTACACCTTGGATGTTATCTCCTTTCATAGCTACCTTCATCTGTTACAGTTCTTTTTTCCCTTTGTTATTGGACCACATTTACTTGTTACAAACCCATAGTTATGCTTTGGACATTATCTCCTTTTCATAGCTACCTTCACCTTTCCTTTTCTAGATAGCTATGCTCTTTCCCCTTGTGATTCTTTTGTTCTCCAAATGTATATAAACTCCTCTCATGTACCATAGTTCCTTAGTTCCAACTTAGTTGAATCATATCTACAACTTGAACACTCTTTCACTCATTGCCTCAACTGCTCTCCTTACCCTCTCTCTAGCCTTCATCATTATCAGACTTATTGCCTAGAACCCTTGTCCAGTGGCTGGGAACAGACTGAGACTCTGTTTGTTGCTGTAGACTTGGATGCTGAATGACATTGTGGACATCAACCATAACATAAGTTGGAACTCAGGACTAGTTCAGGGTATCACCCCTAGCTGACACCATTGAGACCCACAGCTCTCAGGAACAACCCCCAAACAGATCCATTACCTATAAAGGGAAATACTACCTAGGACAATGAGAAGTTTTTCCCTACCAACAAACCTGGTACTTTGTTACAGAAGGAAGGAAACAAAATGAACCAGTCCCAGACAGATACTTTTCAGGAACCTTTTACTCAGGAGCCTTTGAACACAATTTACCCAATCAACTCTACCTAGACTGGGGTAGTGAAGTACAGGGAGAATCACTCTACCTTGTCACAGAACCAGAAGACAGATTAGGAAAGACTCTTTACAGAAGAATCTTTGGAACTAGCAACTGATACGGAGTAACAGCTAGCCTTTTAGCAGAGTGGGAGGAATTACAATGAATTGAACAAGCTAAGCTTGAGGAAATCCCATTTGACACAGATTACTTGAAACAAGGACTGCCCCCATCTCTGAAACCAAGGACCCCAAGTAGAACTCCTACTCCAGAACCGAAACCAATCACCAGAACACCAACCCCTGAACCACCAATAAACCCCGAACCACCAATTACTCCTGAACCAAGAATGGCATCTGAAACCCGTGCTAGCTCGAAAGGAGATATCAAACCGCAGCCTATATGACCTTTTACAGGTAAATAAATTGAAGCAAGATCGCTTTTAGGACAGCTTGAGGATTATTTTACCCTCAATGAACAGAACTATGAAGGAAAAGATGAGAAGAAAGTCAGGTATGCACTTGCATGCATGAGACCAGAATTAGACGATTGGAAAACCATTATTTGAGGCGAGTTGAATGACAACAGGGGCAGTACCACAGCCACGTTCAAATGGAGCAACTATGAAGCATTCAAAACACATTTCATCAATGACTGGGGAGAAGTTAACAGCACCCTTCAAGCCCTGAATAATTTATCCAAATTAAGAGTAGGAAATGGCATTTCAGTTCCAGAATACATTAGGAAATTCTGCATGGACATAGGAACATCTGGCCTAACTGGAATACCCACTCAGCTGCAAGCATTTGTCAAAGGATTACCCTTGGAACTTGCTAGGACAATCTTACAGGATCAAAGGAAGATCAAGACGATGCAAGAAGCCTATGACAAGGCTGAGGATCACCATAACACTTGGGATATGACAGGACAGGGAAACAGGAGAACCAATGACAGATCTGGAACACATTTCAATTGTAACAATAATTGACCTGGAACAATCAGAGCTATTAATACCACAACTCTGGGTCAATTGACAGATGACCAAAGGAGGAGTACCAAAAGACTGGAAAGTGTTTCAGATGTGGAATACAGGGACACATCTCCAGGAACTGCCCGAAACACAGTGACACATCTTCATCCAGGTCTTCTTACCAGAATAAAGCTGTCTGTTCCATCATTGAGGAACAACAGAAGGAAAAAGATGAACCAGCAAAGAAGATTAGAGCCATCTTTTCAGCAATGTCTACTGAAGAGAAGAATGCCCTCTTAAACGAGTTTGAAAATGAGGTTTTTAAGGAATAGTGAAGGAGCTCAGAAAGGAATGACTCAAGAAACCAATTAAAGTCAGAAATGCAGATGGAATGGTAAATGGCGCACCATCTTTGACAAGAAGGCATCAGAACGTTTTCCATCCAGTCAACCATGGGATCACACAATCATCACAAAAGAAGGTTTTATCCCAAAAGCTAGTAAACTTTATCCTCTATCCATCAAAGAACAAGGACTGTTAGACAAATGATTGATGAACAGCTAAAGAAAGGATATATTAAACCATCTACATCACCACAGGCATTGCCGTTCTTTTTTGTAGCAAAGAAAGAAAGCAGGACACTCTGACCCTGTCAAGATTACTGATATCTGAATGAATGGACTGTCAAAAATGCATATCCCCTTCCCCTTGTTTCCAATCTTATGACTAAACTGCAAGGTGCCAAGTATTTTACCAAATTAGACCTTCAGTGGGGATACAACAATGTTCACATCAAAAAGGGAGATGAATGGAAAGCAGTCTTTATTACCAATTGAGGACTCTATGAACCAACAGTTATGTTCTTTGGATTATGCAATTCACTGTCAACCTTTCAAACTATGATGAACAAATACTTCAGAGACATGATCAATGAGGGATGGTTAATTATCTACATGGATGATATGTTAATCTGCGCAGAAACACTGGAACAGCTGGAAGAATGGACAAGACAAGTTTTACAATGGTTACAAGATAACGATCTGTTCCTGAAACTGGAGAAGTGCAAGTTTGCCACACAGGAAGTGTTACAGTCAATGTCCACAATGTCGTTCAGCGTCCAAGTCTACAGTGACAAACAGAGTCTCAATCTGTTCCCAATCACTGGACAAGGGTTCTAGGCACTAAGTCTGACAATGACAAAGGCTAGTGAGAGAGCGAGGAGAGCAGTTGAGGTGACAAGCAAAAGAGTATTCAAGTTATGGATAAGATTCAACTAAGTTGGAACTAAAGAACTATGGTACATGAGAGGGGTTTATATATGTTAAAAGAACAATAGAACCTAAAGGGGAAAGAGCATAGCTATCTAGGAAAGGAAAGGTGAAGGTAGCTATAGAAAGAGATAATGTCCAGGTGTGACTATGGGTTTGTAACAAGTAAATGTAGTTCGTTAACAAGGGAAAAGAGAACTGTAACAGGAAGTCGAGTTCTTAGGAATGATCATCACCCCTGGATGCATCCAGATGGATCCAATAAAACTAGCAGGAATTGCTGATTGGCCAGTCCCCACCACAGTAAAACAAGTCCAATCATTTCTTGGATTTGGAAACTTTTATCAATGCTTCATTGGGAATTTTGCTGCCATTGCTAAACCACTTACCAACCTCACTAAGAAAACCGAATCATTCAACTGGACCACTGAATGAAACAACACTTTTGAAATTCTAAAGAAATGATTTGCATCCATGCCAGTGTTATTGATACCAGATCCAACTCAACCCTTTATCCTTCAGACTGATGCATCAAATAAGGCGATAGGAGCAGTCCTGGAACAGGCAGATGAAACAGGATCTTTACACCCCTGTGGATTTATTTCACATGCATTAACACAAACAGAGCAAAACTACCAGATCTATGATCGAGAACTCTTGGCAATCATTAAGGGATTGATGACCTGGCAACACCTACTGCACGAATCGCCCCATACCACCATAGTTCATTGTGACCACAAGAATTTGTCCTAATATCAACCTGCCCAACGCTTAATGCCAAGACAAGCCAGATGGTCATCTCTATTATCAGAATTTGACCTATGCATTGAGCATGTCCCTGGCACAAAAATGTTTGAAGCAGATGCCCTATCTCAGTGCCCTGATCATATGGGAAACAACAAATTACAAGAAGATGTTATAGTCTTGCCTGAAGATCGTTTTATTTGTCTTATCGCAGAAGATCTAGTCACAGATATTCAGAAAGCAATGTCAAAAGACAATTTCGGACGCATTCCAATCGAGGTTATCACCACACATTGTGCCCCATTGATCAAATTGAATATACAAGACTGGTCTTATACAAATGGCATTGTTCACTATCTTGGCAAAACCTACATCCCCGATCAGGATGGATTACGAACCAAATTAATCAAAGAAACACATGAAGCACAATCATCAGGTCACCCTGGACAATTAAAAACTCTTGAACTCCTTAAACGCGATTACTGGTGGCCCAGAATGTTCAAACATGTCAGGAAGTGGATTGAAGGATGTGCCCTCTGTCAACAAATGAAGATTAACACTCACCCAAATGTACCAGCCCTTCAGCCAATTCCGTCAAAAGCAACCCGCCCTTTCCAACAAGTGACCCTTGATTTCATTACCAATCTACCCCTTTCGGATGGCTTTGACTTGATCCTGGTCATGGTGGACCATGGTCTTACAAAGGGGGTAATTTTCACACCTTGCAAGGAGACAATTGATGCTCTAGGCATGGCGGAACTCTATATCTCAGAAATCTTTAAACGGTTTGGCCTACCTGATGTTTTAATTTCAGACCGAGGCCCACAGTTCTCTGCAAAAGTATTCCAGGAAATACAAAAAGCGTTAGGAATCGACCATAGAATGAGCACAGCTTACCACCCTCAGACTGATGGAGAAACAGAACGAGTCAACCAGGAACTAGAGGTCTATCTCCAGATGTTCTGCACTAATGAACTGCATCTGTGGAAACCACTTCTCCCAATAGCCGAGTTTGCCCACAATAACTGACATCATTACACAATCAAGACTTCCCCATTCAGGCTAATGTATGGAACAGACCCCATTGCGCTTCCCACAGCTACAACACAAATGACTACACCAGCAGCTGAGGAACACCTTCAGTTCCTAAGGAAAGCCAGAGAGGAAGTGCTAGCAGCACACAAACTAGCTAGACAACTAGTAGCAAGATGACACAAAGACAAGGCAATACTGTTACGGTTGATGTCCACAATGTTGTTCAGCGTCCAAGTCTACAGTGACAAACAGAGTCTTGGTCTGTTCCCAATCACTGGATAAGGGTTCTAGGCACTAAGTCTGACAATGACAAAGGCTAGTGAGAGAGCACATAGAGCAGTTGAGGTGACGAGCAAAAGAGCGTTCAAGTCATGGATATGATTTGACCAAGTTGGAACTAAAGAACTATGGTACATGAGAGGGGTTTATATACATTAAGAGAACAATAGAAACTAAAGGGGAAAGAGCATAGCTATCTAGGAAAGGAAAGGTGAAGGTAGCTATAGAAGGGAATAACGTCCAAGCATGACTATGGGTTTGTAACAAGTAAATGTAGTCTGTCAACAAAGGGAAAAGAGAATTGTAACATTACCCCCTTTGTATGCGAGAAGTCACCGACTTCTACCAGCCAGAGGTTGTCCAACCGTGATCCATCCTAGACTTGGCCCATTTGACAGCATTGTCTAGTTCTTTTGTCAACGTCTCCACCTTCCATTTGAGAGCTTCAGCAGCCCTATGTAAGTTTTGTGTGTTCCGTAGGAAGGAATCACGTTCCTCATAGGTCATCTCATGTGGGTCGATGGTGAGGGTGAGGGCAGCGAGATTATTGGTAGTAGAGGATAGGTTAGTGATGGAGCAAGTGGCAGTGGCAAGGGCATCAGTGATGACGGTGAACGTGGTGTTTTGTTTGACAAATTGGGCAAAGTGGGGAAGATGGTGGTTGTCAGGGTGTACCTGGGGAAGCAAGTCAGCTGGGTGGATGTGTAAGTTGTCATCCTCAAAGTGGACGACAGTGGTATTTTCAATGAAGACCTCGAGTGGGAGGTCTGGGATGGTGATGAAGGGTGAGAGGGCAGCGGTGGCTTTGTCAATGCGCCAGTGAGCACAGGAGAGGAGGGTCAGGATGGTGAAGTAGGCGGTGAGGGCAAAGAAAGTGAACATGGTTTCTGACGCAGTTAAGATAGTAGTTGGTATAGGGCAGACTGTTCTTTTATAGGTCGTCTTCATCAAAATCTGGATCCGAGTCATCCACTTCTAGTTGATTCAGGATGTCGGGGTCTGTGAGAAGCTCGTGGTTTTCCCTGATGAACATTTCCAAAGCCATGAACTGATAAGTACTGAGATTGGTGACAGGTGTGGAGAGGAATCTCCTGATCTGCCTGATGACTTTGAGCACCAGGTCTTTCCACTCATCTAGTAAGTAGCGAAGGTTGTCAGTATAATCGTCCATAGATAGGATCGGTCTTCCTGGGAGCATGATTCCTTGATTGGATAGCCAGACCTGTGCGCTGAGATCTAGTATCTTTTTAGAGAGTTTGTTGAGTTTTTCATATTCTTCTGGGCATAGGAGCCTGCCATGGCTAGTGTCGTAAACATCAGTTTTCTTTATTGCAAGATTCTGATAAACTGGTGGGCCTGTCATGTAAGGTGGTAGGTCATTGATTGAGAACCATAATTGATAGAATCCTGGGAGGTATTGTTGAACTGCTTGGCAGGGGATCTCCATTGTTCCAGACAGATTCTTCTGATGGTTGCAATTGAGTCTGGGAATGCAATAGTATTGTGTGACCAATGCCACTGTTCAGACAGGTTTTTCTGATAGGTTCGGTGCTTTAGGGGCATGTTGGACGGGAAGGTATTGTATGCGGGTATAGACAGTCTTTTTTTTAAGAGCTATAGTGTATTGAGAGAGTGTCAAACAATTTCATTTTGTATAATGATAGTTTTGCTTTAAGATGTGGCGGTTTCTGTATCAAGTCATGGTTCAGAGGTGTCAGCGTTGTTGATATTCTAATAGGATATCAGTGGCGTTTGTAAGATTGCAAGTGGGTTCCCAAGAGTTATCATTTGATCTGTAGCCTTTCCATTTAACTAGGTAATGGTAGCCTGCACCTCGCTTCCTGTGGGCTAGAATTGCCTCTACCTCAAATTCCTCTTGTCCATTTACAAGATCAGGGGGTGGTTTTACATAGTTTGGGCCGTGCACAGTCGTTTCCTTATACAGGGTAAGGAGTGATGTATGAAACACAGGGTGAATGCGCCATTGCTTTGGGAGTTTTAATTTGTATGTCACTGGTCCCATTACTTGTTTGATTTCAAAGGGTCCTTCTTGTTTTGGTGCTAGCTTTCTGGACTGATATGGTATGTGAAGATTCCTGTTCTCAAGCCATACTTTGGTGCCTTTTTCATATTGCCTTGTCTTTGCATTGTCTTGCCACTAGTTGTCTTGCTAGTTCATGTGCTGCTAGCGCTTCTTCTCTGGCCTTTCTTAGGAACTGAAGGCATTCCTCAGCTGCTGTGCCGAGATAGTGAACAATACCATTTGTATAAGACCAATCCTGTATATTCGATTTGATTGGTGGGGCACAATGCATGGTGATAACCTCGATTAGAATACGTCCAAAATCGTCTTTCGACATTGCTTTCTGAATATCTGTGACTAGATCTTCCGCAATGAGATGAATAAAACAGTCTTCTGGCAAGACTATGATGTCCTCCTGTAATTCACTATTTCCCATATGATCATGGCATCAAGATGGGGCATCCACTTCAAACATCTTTGTACCAGGGACATGCTCAATGCATAGGTCAAATTCTGATAATAGGGATGACCATCTAGCTTGTCTGGGTGTCAGGCATTGGGCAGTTTGATAGTAGGACAAATTCTTGTGATCACAATGAACTATGGTGGTATGGGGTGATCCATGTAATAGGTGTTGCCAAGTTACTAATCCCTTGATGATTGCCAAGAGCTCTCAGTCGTAGATCTGGTAATTTTGCTCCATTTGCGTTAGGACATGTGAAATAAATCCACAAGGGTGTAAAGACCCTGTTTCATCAGCTTATTTCAAAACTGTTCCTATCGCTTTATTTGATGTGTCAGTCTGAAGGATAAAGGGTCGGGTTGGATCTGGCATTAATAACACTGGCATGGATGTGAATTGTTTCTTTAGAATGTCAAAGGCATTGTTCTGTTCAGTGGTCCAGTCAAATGGTCCAGTTTTCTTAGTGAGGTTGGTAAGTGGTTTAGCAATGGCAGCAAAATTCCCAATGAAGTGTCGATAGAAGTTTCCAAATCTGAGGAATGATCGGACTTGTTTTACTGTGGTGGGGACTGGCCAATCAGCAATTCCTGCTAGTTTTATTGAATCCATCTGGATGCGTCCAGGGGTGATTATCATTCCTAAGAACTCAACTTCCTGTGTGGCAAACTTGCACTTCTCCAGTTTCAGGAATAGATTGTTGTCTTGTAACTGTTGTAAAACTCATTTTGTCTGCTCTTCCAGTTGCTCCAGTGTTTCTGCGCAGATTAACATATCGTCCATGTAGATGATTAACCATCCTTTGTTGATCATGTCTCTGAAGTATTCATTCATCATAGTTTGAAAGGTTGACAGCAAATTGCATAATCCAAAGAACATAACTGTTGGTTCATAGAGCCCTCAATTGGTAATAAAGGCTGCTTTCCATTTGTCTCCCTTTTTGATGCAAACATTATTGTATCCCCATGTCTAGTTTGGTGAAATACTTGGCACCTCACAGTTTAGTCATAAGATCAGAGACAAGGGGAAGGGGATATGCATTTTTGACAGTCCATTCATTCAGATATTGGTAATCTTGACAGGGTCAGAGTGTCCTGCTTTCTTTCTTTGCTACAAAGAAGAATGGCAATGCCTGTGGTGATGTAGATGGTTTAATATATCCTTTCTTTAGCTGTTCATCAATCCATTCATCTAACAGTCCTTGTTCTTTGACGGATAGAGGATAAAGTTTACTAGCTTTCAGGACAAAACCCTCCTTTGTGTTGATTGTGTGATCCCATGGGCGACTGGATGGGAAGCATTCTGATGCCTTCTTGTCAAAGATGGTGCGCCATTGCTCATATTCTGTTGGTAGAGTGGTAGATGGTTTGTCCTTCTTTAGCCTGTGTTCTAGTTCCTGTGATGCCAATGTTTTTACTCTAATCCAATAGTCATCTCTGCACCATTGCTGAGAGTTGAGGGCTAGCTGCCAGATTGCTTTTGGCGATGTGTCTAGATCTCCAATCTTCAGAGATTTCTCTTGCCAATTGATAATTGGGTTATTCTCTTCTAACCAAGGTATTCCTAAGATCATTCATTGATTGCCTAGCTTGGTGATCCAGAACCAATTGATAAACTGCTGTCCTTCAATCATGTAGCATATCTTGGTCCAATGTGTGATCATTCCCTTCGCATTTACTGTTCCATCTGCATTTCTGACTTTAATCGGTTTCTTGAGTCATTCTTTCCTGAGCTCCTTCACTGCTCCTTCATCTACAAAGTTTCCTTCTGCTCCACAATCGATTAGGGCAGATGTTTCAGTGGGTAAATTGATCGATTTGATAGTTAATGAAATGTGCTTGTCATTGTTGGATAATACTATTACAGAATCAAGCACTAACTGTTCAGATCTTGATAATAAGGAAGGGCCAACTGCTGAGTGACACTTCCTAACTAAAAACCCTTGTTTTCAAATTCGTTTAAGAGGGCATTCTTCTCTTCAGTAGTCATTGCTGAAAAGATGGCTCTAATTTTCTTTGCTGGTTTGTCCTCTTCCTTCTGTTGTTCCTTGGTGATGGAGCAGACAGCCTTATTCTGGTAAGAAGACCTGAATGAAGACATATTATTACATTTTGGGCAGTTCCTGGAGATGTGTCCCTGTGTTCCACATCTGAAACACTTTCCAGTCTTTTGGTATTCCTCTTTTTGATCATCTGTCAGTTGGCTAGGAGTCGTGGTATTTATAGCTCTGATTGTTCCGGATCAATTATTGTTTCAATTGAAACATGTTCCAGATCCATCATTGGTTCTCCTGTTTCCTTGTCCTGTCATGTCCCAGGCATTATGGTGATCCTCAGCCTTGTCATAGGCTTCTTGCATCGTTTTGATTTTCCTCTGGTCCTGTAAGATCATCCTAGCAAGTTCTAAGGGTAATCCTTTGATGAATGCCTGCAACTGAGCAGGTATTCCTGTGAGACCAGATGTTCCTATGTCCATGCAAAATTTCCTAATGTATTCTGGGACTGAAACACTGTTTCCAACTCTTAGTTTGGATAGATTGTTCAGGGCTCAAAGGGCGCTGTTAACTTCTCCCCAGTCATTGATGAAACGTGTTTCAAATGCTTCATAGTTGCTCCATTTGAACATGGCTGTGGTACTGCCTCTATTGTTGTTTAATTCGCCTCGAATAATGGTTTTCCAGTTGTCCAGTTCTGGTCCCATGCATGCAAGTGCATACCTGACTTTCTTTTCATCTTTTCCTTCATAGTTCTGTTCATTGAGGGTGAAATAATCCTCAAGCTGTCCTAAAAACAATCTTGCTTTGATTTGCTTTCCTGTGAAAGGTCGTATAGGCTGCAGTTTGATATCTCCTTTAGAGCTAGCACTGGTTTCAGATGCCATTCTTGGTTCAGGAGTAATCAGTGGTTTGGGGTTGATTGGTGGTTCAGGGGTTGGTGCTCTGGTGATCGGTTTCAGTTCTGGAGTAGGAGTCCTACTTGGGGTTCTTGGTTTTGGAGATGGGGGTGGTCCTTGTTTTGAGTAATCTGTATCAAACAGATTTTCCTCAAGCTTGGCTTGTTTGATTCGTTGTATTTCCTCCCACTCTGCTAGAAGGCTAGCTGTAATTCCGTGTCGGTCACTGTCTCCAAAGAATCTTCTATAGAGAGTCCTTCCTAAGTCATTTTCTGGTTCTCAGACAAGGTAGAGTGGTTCTCCTTGTACTTCACTACCCCAGTCTAGGTATATTTGATCAGGTAAATTGAATTCAAAGGCTCCTGAGTAGAAGTCTCCTGAAAAATATCTGTCTGGGACTGGTTCATTTCATTTCTGTCCTTCTGTAACAAAATACCAGGTTTGTTGGTAGAGAAAAACTTCTCATTGTCGTCATTCCTGAGAGCTGCAGGTCTCAATGGTGTCAGCTAGGGGTGATACCCTGAGCTAGTTCTGAGTTCCAACTTATGTTACAGTCAATGTCCACAATGTCATTCAGCGTCCAAATCTACAGCAACAACAGAGTCTCAGTCTGTTCCCAGTCACTGGACAAGGGTTCTAGGCACTAAGTCTGACGATGACAAAGGCTAGTGAGAGAGCGAGGAGAGCAGTTGAGGCAACGAGAAAAAGAGTGTTCAAGTTATGGATATGATTCAACTAAGTTGGAACTAGAGAACTACGGTACATGAGAGGGGTTTATATACATTAAGAGAACAATAGAAACTAAAGGGGAAAGAGCATAGCTATCTAGGAAAGGAAAGGTGAAGGTAGCTATAGAAGGGAATAACGTCCAAGCATAACTATGGGTTTGTAACAAGTAAATGTAGTCTGTCAACAAAGGGAAAAGAGAATTGTAACAATCACAAGCTATGTCACTTTTATCATATCTCCCCCAATTCTTGATGGTTTTCCTCTAATCTTGCACCATTTGGAAGTGGTTTTAACCCTCTTCCTTGTCACCATGAGCACTTGATGCAGCACACCTTCATTCTCTTGTTTGTTATCAACTCCTCTGTTAAACCTATTTTCATCATATCTCATTTGTTTTCCAAGTATTTTGTTATATTCTTGCATCATTTAGATGTAAATGTTACTGTTTTTGTTTGATGCAGTGACTGTTTGATGCACTATGCATTCATCAGTTTGTTATTTACATATCTGTAGATGTTATGGTCAATGTCCACAACGTTGTTCAGCATCCAAGTCCTCAGTGATAAACAGAATCTCAGTCTGTTCCCAATCACTGGACAAGGGTTCTAGGCACTAAGTCTGACGATGACAAAGGCTAGAGAGAGAGCAAGGAGAGCAGTTGAGGCAACGAGCAAAAGAGCGTTCAAGTTGTAGATATGATTCAACTGAGTTGGAACTAAAGAACTACAGTACATGAGAGGGGTTTATATACATTAAGAGAACAATAGAAACATAAGGGGAAAGAGCATAGCTATCTAGGAAAGGAAATAGGAAAGGTAGCTATAAAAGGAGATAATGTCCAAGCATAACTATGGATTTGTAACAAGTAAATGTAGTCTGTTAACAAAGGGAAAAGAGATCTGTAACATTACCCCCTTTGTATGCGAGAAGTCACCAACTTCTACCAGCCGGAGGTTGTCCAACCATGATCTGTCCTAGACTCAGCCCATTTGACAGCGTTTTCTAGTTCTTTTGTTGATGTTTCCACCTTCCACTTGAGAGCTTTGGCAGCTCGGTGCAAATTTTGTGCATTCCGGAGGAAGGAATTGCATTCCTTGTAGGTCATCTCATGTCAGTCGATAGTGAGGGCGAGGGCAGCAAGGTTATCCATGGCAGAGGAGAGGTTGGTGATAGAACATGTGGTGGTGGCAAGAGCGTCAGCAATGATGGTGAGCGTAGTGTTTCATTTGATAAATTGAGCAAAGTGGGGAAGGTGGTGGTCGTCAGGATGCACCTGAGGAAGTAACTCGGCTGGGTGAACGTGGATATTGTTGTCCTCAAAGTGGATGACCATGGTGTTTTTAATAAAGACCTTGAGTGGGAGGTCAGGGATGGCGATGAAGGGTGAGAGGGTGGCGGTGGCTTTGTCAATGTGCCAGTGAGCACAGGAGAGATGGAGGAGGATGGCAAAGTAGGTGGCGAGGGCAAAGAAAGTGAACATGATGTCTGATGTGAATGGGGTGGTAGTTGTTGTTAGGTTGACTGTTCTTTTATAGGTCGTCCTCATCGAAATCTGGGTCCAGATCTTCATTGTCCATTTCTATTTGATTCAATATATCCGGGTTTGTGAGAAGCTCATGGTCTTCCCTGATAAACATTTCCAAAGCCATGAACTGATAGGTACTAAGGTCGGCAACAGGTTTGGAGAGGAATTCCCTGATCCATCTGACAATATTGAGTACTAGGGTTTTCCATTTGTCAAGCAAGTAGTGAAGGTCATTGGTGTAATTGTCCATAGATAGGACTGGTCTACCTGGGAGCATGATTCCTTGATTGGCTAGCCAGACCAGTGCTCCGATGTTTTGTGCCTTTTTGGAGAGTTTGTTGAGTTTTTCATATTCTTCTGGGCATAGGAGTCTGCCATGGCTGGTGTCATAAACGTTGGTTTTCTTTATTGCAAGGTTCTGATAAACTGGTGGGCCTGTAGTGTAAGGTGGTAAGTTGTTGACCAAGAATTGTGGTTGATAGAATCCAGGGAGGTATTGTTGTACTGCTCGGCAGGGGATCTCTGTTGCTCCTGATGGATTTTTCTGATGATCACAGTTAAGTTGAGGGATGCGGTAATATCATGTGACCAATGCCACAGTTCGAGTAGGTTTTTTTGATAGATTCGGTGCTTTAGGGGCGTGTTGGACAGGGAGGTATTGTATGTGGGTATAAACAGTTTTTTCTTTAAGGGCTATAGTGTATCGAGAGAGTGTTGAACAATTTTGTTTTGTATAATGATAATTTTGTTTCAAGACGTGGTGGTTTCTGTATCAAGTCATGGTTCAGAGGTGTCGGCATTGTTGATATTCCAATAGGATATCAGTGGCATTTGTAAGATTGCAAGCAGGTTCCCAAGAATTATCATTCGATCTGTAGCCTTTCCATTTAACTAGGTAATGGTAGCCTGCGCCTCGCTTCCTGTGGGCTAGAATCACTTCTACCTCGAATTCTTCTTGTCCATTTACAAGATCAGGGGGTGGTTTCACATAGTTTGGGCTGTGTGCAGTCGTTTCCTTATACAGGGTAAGGAGTGACATATGAAACACAGGGTGAAGGCGCCATTGCTTCGGGAGTTTTAGTTTGTATGTCACTGGTCCCATCACTTGTTTGATTTCAAAGGGTCCTTCTTGTTTTGGTGCTAGCTTTCTGGACTGATATGGTATGTGAAGATTCCTGTTCTCAAGCCATACTTTGGTGCCTTTTTCAAATCGTATTTGTTACAATTCTCTTTTCCCTTTGTTGACAGACTACATTTACTTGTTACAAACCCATAGTCATGCTTGGACGTTATTCCCTTCTATAGCTACCTTCACCTTTCCTTTCCTAGATAGCTATGCTCTTTCCCCTTTAGTTTCTATTGTTCTCTTAATGTATATAAACCCCTCTCATGTACCGTAGTTCTTTAGTTCCAATGTAGTTGAATCATATTCATAACTTGAATGCTCTTTTGCTCGTCACCTCAACTGCTCTCTGCGCTCTCTCACTAGCCTTTGTCATTGTCAGACTTAGTGCCTAGAACCCTTGTCCAGTGATTGGGAACAGACCAAGACTCTGTTTGTTGCTGTAGACTTGGACACTGAACAACATTGTGGACATTGACTGTAACATAAGTTGGAACTCAGGACTAGTTCAGGGTATCATCCCTAGCCGACACCATTGAGACCCGTAGCTCTCAGGAACGACCCCCGAATGGATTTGTCACCTATAAGGGGAAATACTACCTTGGACAACAAGAAGTTTTTCTCTACCAACAAACCTGGTATTTTGTTACAGAAGGACAGAAATGAAATGAACCAGTCCCAGACAGATATTTTTCAGGAGACTTCTACTCAGGAGCCTTTGAATTCAATTTACCTGATCAAATATACCTAGACTGGGGTAGTGAAGTACAAGGAGAACCACTCTACCTTGTCTGAGAACCAGAAAATGACTTAGGAAGGACTCTCTATAGAAGATTCTTTGGAGACAGTGACCGACACGGAATTACAGCTAGCCTTCTAGCAGAGTGGGAGGAAATACAACGAATCAAACAAGCCAAGCTTGAGGAAAATCTGTTTGATACAGATTACTCAAAACAAGGACCACCCCCATCTCCAAAACCAAGAACCCCAAGTAGGACTCCTACTCCAGAACTGAAACCGATCACCAGAGCACCAACCCCTGAACCACCAATCAACCCCAAACCACTGATTACTCCTGAACCAAGAATGGCATCTGAAACCAGTGCTAGCTCTAAAGGAGATATCAAACTGCAGCCTATACGACCTTTCACAGGAAAGCAAATCAAAGCAAGATTGTTTTTAGGACAGCTTGAGGATTATTTCACCCTCAATGAACAGAACTATGAAGGAAAAGATGAAAAGAAAGTCAGGTATGCACTTGCATGCATGGGACCAGAACTGGACAACTGGAAAACCATTATTCGAGGCGAATTAAACAACAATAGAGGCAGTACCACAGCCATGTTCAAATGGAGCAACTATGAAGCATTTGAAACACGTTTCATCAATGACTGGGGAGAAGTTAACAGCGCCCTTTGAGCCCTGAACAATCTATCCAAACTAAGAGTTGGAAACAGTGTTTCAGTCCCAGAATACATTAGGAAATTTTGCATGGACATAGGAACATCTGGTCTCACAGGAATACCTGCTCAGTTGCAGGCATTCATCAAAGGATTACCCTTAGAACTTGCTAGGATGATCTTACAGGACCAGAGGAAAATCAAAACGATGCAAGAAGCCTATGACAAGGCTGAGGATCACCATAATGCCTGGGACATGACAGGACAAGGAAACAGGAGAACCAATGATGGATCTGGAACATGTTTCAATTGAAACAATAATTGATCCGGAACAATCAGAGCTATAAATACCACGACTCCTAGCCAACTGACAGATGATCAAAAAGAGGAATACCAAAAGACTGGAAAGTGTTTCAGATGTGGAACACAGGGACACATCTCCAGGAACTGCCCAAAATGTAATAATATGTCTTCATTCAGGTCTTCTTACCAGAATAAGGCTGTCTGCTCCATCACCAAGGAACAACAGAAGGAAGAGGACAAACCAGCAAAGAAAATTAGAGCCATCTTTTCAGCAATGACTACTGAAGAGAAGAATGCCCTCTTAAACGAATTTGAAAACAAGGGTTTTTAGTTAGGAAGTGTCACTCAGCAGTTGGCCCTTCCTTATTATCAAGATCTGAACAGTTAGTGCTTGATTCTGTAATAGTATTATCCAACAATGACAAGCACATTTCATTAACTATCAAATCGATCAATTTACCCACTGAAACATCTGCCCTAATCGATTGTGGAGCAGAAGGAAACTTTGTAGATGAAGGAGCAGTGAAGGAGCTCAGGAAAGAATGACTCAAGAAACCGATTAAAGTCAGAAATGCAGATGGAACAGTAAATGCGAAGGGAATGATCACACATTGGACCAAGATATGCTACATGATTGAAGGACAGCAGTTTATCAATTGGTTCTGGATCACCAAGCTAGGCAATCAATGAATGATCTTAGGAATACCTTGGTTAGAAGAGAATAACCCAATTATCAATTGGCAAGAGAAATCTCTGAAGATTGGAGATCTAGACACATCGCCAAAAGCAATCTGGCAGCTAGCCCTCAACTCTCAGCAATGGTGCAGAGATGACTATTGGATTAGAGTAAAAACATTGGCATCACAGGAACTAGAACACAGGCTAAAGAAGGACAAACCATCTACCACTCTACCAACAGAATATGAGCAATGGCGCACCATCTTTGACAAGAAGGCATCAGAATGCTTCCCATCCAGTCGCCCATGGGATCACACAATCAACACAAAGGAGGGTTTTGTCCTGAAAGCTAGTAAACTTTATCCTCTATCCGTCAAAGAACAAGGACTGTTAGATGAATGGATTGATGAACAGCTAAAGAAAGGATATATTAAACCATCTACATCACCACAGGCATTGCCATTCTTCTTTGTAGCAAAGAAAGAAAGCAGGACACTCTGACCCTGTCAAGATTACCAATATCTGAATGAATGGACTGTCAAAAATGCATATCCCCTTCCCCTTGTCTCTGATCTTATGACTAAACTGTGAGGTGCCAAGTATTTCACCAAACTAGACATGGGGATACAATAATGTTTGCATCAAAAAGGGAGACAAATGGAAAGCAGCCTTTATTACCAATTGAGGGCTCTATGAACCAACAGTTATGTTCTTTGGATTATGCAATTTGCTGTCAACCTTTCAAACTATGATGAATGAATACTTCAGAGACATGATCAACAAAGGATGGTTAATCATCTACATGGACGATATGTTAATCTGCGCAGAAACACTGGAGCAACTGGAAGAGCAGACAAAATGAGTTTTACAACAGTTACAAGACAACAATCTATTCCTGAAACTGGAGAAGTGCAAGTTTGCCACACAGGAAGTTGAGTTCTTAGGAATGATAATCACCCCTGGACGCATCCAGATGGATTCAATAAAACTAGCAGGAATTGCTGATTGGCCAGTCCCCACCACAGTAAAACAAGTCCGATCATTCCTCAGATTTGGAAACTTCTATCGACACTTCATTGGGAATTTTGCTGCCATTGCTAAACCACTTACCAACCTCACTAAGAAAACTGGACCATTTGACTGGACCACTGAACAGAACAATGCCTTTGACATTCTAAAGAAACAATTCACATCCATGCCAGTGTTATTAATGCCAGATCCAACCCGACCCTTTATCCTTCAGACTGACACATCAAATAAAGCGATAGGAACAGTTTTGAAATAAGCTGATGAAACAGGGTCTTTACACCCTTGTGGATTTATTTCACATGTCCTAACGCAAATGGAGCAAAATTACCAGATCTACGACTGAGAGCTCTTGGCAATCATCAAGGGATTAGTAACTTGGCAACACCTATTACATGGATCACCCCATACCACCATAGTTCATTGTGATCACAAGAATTTGTCCTACTATCAAACTGCCCAATGCCTGACACCCAGACAAGCTAGATGGTCATCCCTATTATCAGAATTTGACCTATGCATTGAGCATGTCCCTGGTACAAAGATGTTTGAAGTGGATGCCCCATCTTGATGCCATGATCATATGGGAAATAGTGAATTACAGGAGGACATCATAGTCTTGCCAGAAGACTGTTTTATTCATCTCATTGCGGAAGATCTAGTCACAGATATTCAGAAAGCAATGTCGAAAGACGATTTTGGACGTATTCTAATCGAGGTTATCACCATGCATTGTGCCCCACCAATCAAATCGAATATACAGGATTGGTCTTATACAAATGGTATTGTTCACTATCTCGGCACAGCAGCTGAGGAATGCCTTCAGTTCCTAAGAAAGGCCAGAGAAGAAGCGCTAGCAGCACATGAACTAGCAAGACAACTAGTGGCAAGACAATGCAAAGACAAGGCAATATGAAAAAGGCACCAAAGTATGGCTTGAGAACAGGAATCTTCACATACCATATCAGTCCAGAAAGCTAGCACCAAAACAAGAAGGACCCTTTGAAATCAAACAAGTAATGGGACCAGTGACATACAAATTAAAACTCCCAAAGCAATGGCGCATTCACCCTGTGTTTCATACATCACTCCTTACCCTGTATAAGGAAACGACTGTGCACGGCCCAAACTATGTAAAACCACCCCCTGATCTTGTAAATGGACAAGAGGAATTTGAGGTAGAGGCAATTCTAGCCCACAGGAAGCGAGGTGCAGGCTACCATTACCTAGTTAAATGGAAAGGCTACAGATCAAATGATAACTCTTGGGAACCCACTTGCAATCTTACAAACGCCACTGATATCCTATTAGAATATCAACAACGCTGACACCTCTGAACCATGACTTGATACAGAAACCGCCACATCTTAAAGCAAAACTATCATTATACAAAATGAAATTGTTTGACACTCTCTCAATACACTATAGCTCTTAAAAAAAAGACTGTCTATACCCGCATACAATACCTTCCCGTCCAACATGCCCCTAAAGCACCGAACCTATCAGAAAAACCTGTCTGAACAGTGGCATTGGTCACACAATACTATTGCATTCCCAGACTCAATTGCAACCATCAGAAGAATCTGTCTGGAACAATGGAGATCCCCTGCCAAGCAGTTCAACAATACCTCCCAGGATTCTATCAATTATGGTTCTCAATCAATGACCTACCACCTTACATGACAGGCCCACCAGTTTATCAGAATCTTGCAATAAAGAAAACTGATGTTTACGACACTAGCCATGGCAGGCTCCTATGCCCAGAAGAATATGAAAAACTCAACAAACTCTCTAAAAAGATACTAGATCTCAGCGCACAGGTCTGGCTATCCAATCAAGGAATCATGCTCCCAGGAAGACCGATCCTATCTATGGACGATTATACTGACAACCTTCGCTACTTACTAGATGAGTGGAAAGACCTGGTGCTCAAAGTCATCAGGCAGATCAGGAGATTCCTCTCCACACCTGTCACCAATCTCAGTACTTATCAGTTCATGGCTTTGGAAATGTTCATCAGGGAAAACCACGAGCTTCTCACAGACCCCGACATCCTGAATCAACTAGAAGTGGATGACTCGGATCCAGATTTTGATGAAGACGACCTATAAAAGAACAGTCTGCCCTATACCAACTACTATCTTAACTGCGTCAGAAACCATGTTCACTTTCTTTGCCCTCACCGCCTACTTCACCATCCTGACCCTCCTCTCCTGTGCTCACTGGCGCATTGACAAAGCCACCGCTGCCCTCTCACCCTTCATCACCATCCCAGACCTCCCACTCGAGGTCTTCATTGAAAATACCACTGTCGTCCACTTTGAGGATGACAACTTACACATCCACCCAGCTGACTTGCTTCCCCAGGTACACCCTGACAACCACCATCTTCCCCACTTTGCCCAATTTGTCAAACAAAACACCACGTTCACCGTCATCACTGATGCCCTTGCCACTGCCACTTGCTCCATCACTAACCTATCCTCTACTACCAATAATCTCGCTGCCCTCACCCTCACCATCGACCCACATGAGATGACCTATGAGGAACGTGATTCCTTCCTACGGAACACACAAAACTTACATAGGGCTGCTGAAGCTCTCAAATGGAAGGTGGAGACGTTGACAAAAGAACTAGACAATGCTGTCAAATGGGCCAAGTCTAGGATGGATCATGGTTGGACAACCTCTGGCTGGTAGAAGTCGGTGACTTCTCGCATACAAAGGGGGTAATGTTACAATTCTCTTTTCCCTTTGTTGACAGACTACATTTACTTGTTACAAACCCATAGTCATGCTTGGACGTTATTCCCTTCTATAGCTACCTTCACCTTTCCTTTCCTAGATAGCTATGCTCTTTCCCCTTTAGTTTCTATTGTTCTCTTAATGTATATAAACCCCTCTCATGTACCATAGTTCTTTAGTTCCAACTTGGTCAAATCATATCCATGACTTGAACGCTCTTTTGCTCGTCACCTCAACTGCTCTATGTGCTCTCTCACTAGCCTTTGTCATTGTCAGACTTAGTGCCTAGAACCCTTATCCAGTGATTGGGAACAGACCAAGACTCTGTTTGTCACTGTAGACTTGGACGCTGAACAACATTGTGGACATCAACTGTAACAGTATTGCCTTGTCTTTGTGTCATCTTGCTACTAGTTGTCTAGCTAGTTTGTGTGCTGCTAGCACTTCCGAGCGGTTCTCCTTGTACTTCACTACCCCAGTCTAGGTAGATTTGATCGGGTAAATCGAATTCAAAGTCTCCTGAATAGAAGTCTCCTGAAAAATATTTATCTGGGACTGGTTCGTTTCATTTCTGTCCTTCTGTAACAAAGTACCAGGTTTGTTGATAGAGAAAAACTTCTCCTTGTCCAAGGTAGGTTTTCCCCTTATAGGTGACGGATCCGTTCGGGGGTCGTTCCTGAGAGCTGCGGGTCTCAATGGTGTCGGCTAGGGGTGATACCCTGAGTTGGTCCTGAGTTCCAACTTATGTTACGGTCGATGTCCACAACGTCGTTCAGTGTCCAAGTCTTCAGTGACAAACAGAGTCTCAGTCTGTTCCCAGTCACTGGATGAAGGGTCTAGGCACTAAGTCTGACGATGACAAAGGCTAGAGAGAGAGCGAGGAGAGCGGTTGAGGTGGCGAGCAAAGGAGTGTTCAAGTTATGGATAAGATTCGACTAAGTTGGAACTAGAGAACTATGGAACATGAGAGGGGTTTATATACGTTTAAAGAACAATGGAGACTAAAGGGGAAAGAGCATAGCTATCTAGGAAAGGAAAGGTGAAGGTAGCTATGAAAGGAGATAATGTCCAAGCGTAATTATGGGTTTGTAACAAGTAAATGTAGTCCGTTAACAAGGAGAAAAGAGAACTGTAACATTACCCCCTTTGTATGCGAGAAGTCACCGACTTCTACCATCCAGAGGTTGTCCAACCATGATCTGTCCTAGACTCGGCCCATTTGACAGCATTGTCTAATTCTTTTGTCAACGTTTCTACCTTCCACTTGAGAGCTTCAGCAGCTCTATGTAAGTTTTGCACATTCCGAAGGAGTCGCGTTCCTCGTAGGTCATCTTGTGTGGGTCAATAGTGAGGGTGAGGGCAGCAAGATTGTCGGTGGTGGAGGAAAGATTGGTGATGGAGCATGTGGCGGCAGCCAGGGCGTCGGCAACAACGGTGAGCATGGTGTTCCTTTTTACAAACTGGGCGAAGTGGGGAAGGTGGTGGTTGTCTGGGTGCACCTGGGGAAGGAGGTCTGCTGGGTGGATGTGGAGGTCATTGTCCTTGAAGTGGACAATGGTGGTGTTTTTGATAAAGACCTCGAGAGGGAGGTCTGGGAGGGCGATAAAGGGTGATAGGGCGGCGACGGTTTCATCAATGCACCAGTGAGTGCAGGAGAGGAGGGCCAGGATGGTGAAGTAGGTGACGAGCGCAAAGAAGGTGAACATGTTGGTATGATGTGAGTTTTGGCGTTAGGTGGTGATACTTGAAGAATTTATATGTATTCCAGATCACTGATTTCCATGTCGGAGTCTGAACTGTCTATGTCTAGTGGATCTTCAATTGCAGGGTCAGTAAGGAGTTCTCGTTTTTCCGAGATGAGCCTGGTTAATGAATCCAGATGCTGAATTCCTGGTACTGTGGTAGGGGTGACTAAAAATTTCCGGATTCTTCTGATAATGTCCGCTATTACTTCTCTTTGTTCTTCAAACAAATACTGAAGGTCATTGAGGATGTCTTCTATAAGGACATGAGATCTTCCTGGGATTCTGATTCTTTGTCCAAGTAGCCAAATTTGTGCGCTGCACTCTCGTATCTGTATGGTGATTTCGTCAATTCGTTTATATTCTTCCAGACATACTAGTCTCCCATGAGCGCTTTTGTAAACGTCGCTGTTCCTGCTGATTAGGAGTTGGTAGACTGGTGGATCTTTACTATAGTTAGGTAAATCAGTTTCCACGAATCGTAAATCATGGTATTTGGGGAGATAGCTTCGGATGACATTGCAGGGGAGTTCCATCGTTCCTGACAGAATCTTCTGATGATCACGGTTGAGTCGAGGGATGCAGTAATATTGTGTGACCAGTGCCACCGTTTGAGTGGATTTTTCTGATAGGTTTGGTGCCTTAGGAATGTGTCGGAGGGGGAGGTATTGTATGCGGGTGCAGATG
Organism: Amanita rimosa; assembly: GCA_023014395.1. Taxonomy (NCBI): domain Eukaryota; kingdom Fungi; phylum Basidiomycota; class Agaricomycetes; order Agaricales; family Amanitaceae; genus Amanita; species Amanita rimosa. The sequence goes on from JAEBUO010000068.1 coordinate 130,450, forward strand.
GTCTTTTCTTTAAGAGCTATATTGTATCAAGAGAGTATTGAACAGTTTCGTTTCGTATAATGGTAGTTTTGTTTTAAGATGTGGCAGTTTCTGTATCGAGTCATGGTTTAGAGATGTCAGCGTTGTTGGTATTCTGATAAGATATCCGTGGCGTTTGCAAGATTGCGAGCGGGTTCCCAAGAGTTATCTTTCAATCCATAGCCTTTCCATTTAACTAGGTAATGGTAACCTGCGCCTCGCTTCCTGTGAGCTAAAATTGCCTCTACCTCGAATTCCTCTTGTCCATTTACGAGATCAGGGGGTGGTTTCACATAGTTCGGGCCATGTGCAGTCGTTTCCCTATACGGGGTAAGGAGTGACATATGAAACACAGGGTGAATGCACCATTGCTTTGGGAGTTTCAATTTGTATGTCACTGGTCCCATCACTTGTTCAATTTCAAAGGGTCCTTCTCGTTTTGGTGCTAGCTTTCTGGACTGATATGGTATGTGAAGATTTTGGTTCTCAAGCCATACTTTGGTGCCCTTTTCAAATCGCATTGCTTTGTCCTTGCATCATCTTGCCACCAGTTGCCTTGCTAGTTCATGTGCTGCTAATGCTTCTTCTCTGGCCTTCCTTAGGAACTGAAGGCGCTCTTCTGCTGCTGGTGTGGTCATTCACGTAGTAGCTGTGGGAAGCGCAACAGGGTCCGTCCCATACATTAGTCTGAATGGGGAAGTTTTGATTGTGTCATGATGTCGGTTATTGTGAGCAAACTCGGCTATTGGAAGAAGTGGTTTCCATAGATGCAGTTCATTGGAGCAGAACATTTGGAGGTAGACTTCTAGTTCCTGGTTGACTCGTTCTGTTTCTCCATTGGTTTGGGGATGATAGGCTGTGCTCATTCTATGGTCAATTCCTAGTGCTTTTCATATTTCCTGAAATACTTTTGCGGAGAACTGTGGTCCTCGATCTGAGATTAAAATGTCAGGTAGGCCAAATCGTTTGAAAATTTCAGAGACATAAAGTTCTGCTGTTCCTAGAGTGTCGATTGTCTTTTTGCAGGGTGTAAAAATTACCCCCTTTGTAAGACCATGGTCCACTGTGACCAGGATCAAGTCAAAGCCATCGGAGAGGGGTAGATCAGTGATGAAATCAAGGGTTACTTGCTGAAAGGGGCTGTTAGGACTAATCCTTGACACAATCACAAGCTTCAGAGGAGAAAAGATAGATTGAGACGAAGCTAAGACACAGTAGTCTGTAACCTACAAAAAGGAAACAATCTAGAGTCTTAAGGACTCCTACCTACAGAATGCACTCCTTATATACCTGAGTCGTTGGTCTGTGCGCACAGTCTGCGCAGCCGCTAAGACTATGCACACGCAGCAACAAGACCCAGACCCATCTCCTAGACCTGTCCAGACTCACCCAGACTCCCGGTCCCTTCCCGCAAACGCCGTTTCACCCAATATCCCCTAATAGCCTTGATTGTATAGCCACCCTGGGTTATATAATCCTCCTGCCATATCTGGATAGGGGTCCCGCACCGTATGCTTGCGTCTTGTTATACGTCTGTAGGCCTCTGAATAAAATAGAGAAAAATACAGAAAAAGTCCAGATTGTAACATGACCTCCTCCTTAAGACTTCACGTCCCGGGAAGTCACGCATTGGTTGTAAGTCACTCCAGCGCCGAGTGCTATATCACGTGATGGTTTGCCTTAGGGGAATTAAGCGTGGGTTTAACTGGCCCACCATGCTCAAGGTCTCTTGAGAACGCCCCTTCCATGTTGGGTTCAGAGTAGATGAGTTTGCGGTTGCCCTTCCACTGTTGCCAATTCCGTTTTAATCTGTCGAGGTAGTCACGCTCGAATTTGCCATCTTCCCAACCAAACAACCGTTTGGGAGCCTTTGTATCCGTGTAGTTATGCCAATTTTTAAATCATAGGTCTGTGATTGCCAATTGCCGGGGAGCACTTGGGTTTTGCCTGTGGAACTTTTGAACCTCTTTCTTAGCATTGGTGAGGTTCTCTGCAGGTTCCCATGTGGATTCTTCCACTGGGTAGTTTTTCCATTTGACCAAGTATTCCAGTCTGCCACTGTTTTGTCCACTGACTCTACTGTCCATGACCTCTTCAACTTCATACTCGTCGTCTTCGGATTCCTCTACCATTTGTGCCTTCTTTTGTTTGGCACCCTTTTTGATTTGGTTGGGAAATTCTGGGACAGTGTAAGGTTTCAAAAGTACTTCGTTGAAGATGTTGTAGATTTTCCACGCAGCAGGGACTTTCAGTCAGTATGCAGATGTGCCAACTTTCTCCACCACTTCCAAGGGACCCACAAACTTGCCGTCTAACTTTTTAGTTGCTCGAAGCGTTGGCAAATTTTCTGTACTGAGGTACACCTTGTCTCCTGGTTGGTAGTTTCGTGCTGGTGTTCTGTGAGCATCCCACTGCTTTTTCATTGCTTCAGCGGTTTTCTCCAGCGCGGTTTTAGCTTTGGCGTGGACATCCTTGATTTCTTTAACTAGTTCCTCCATGACCACAGTTTTTGGTTGATACAGCAGATTCATCCCCTTATTGGGATGTCTTCCATAGTTCATGAAAAATGGTGAAAACCCAGTAGATGAGTGTACTCGGTCATTATGGCAAAATTGAGCCACCACAAGCCAGTCGCTCCAGTTGTCCTGTCAATGATTGACAAACATAGTCAAGAATTCCTTAACCTCTTGATTAACCCACTCTGTCTGTCCATCGGTTTGTGGATGATAAGCCGTAGACCTATTAGCCTGTATTCCTAAGATCCCATACAGATCGTCCATGAATTTTGAAATGAATTGCAGTCCCCGATCGCTAATGACCTTTCTTGGTAAACCGTGTTCCCTGAAAACGTTGTCTTGGAATAAAACCGCTACTTCTTGTGACGTGATTGACGATGTTGTCAGAAGGAAATAGGCCTTCTTTGTGAACCAATCTACCACAACCATAATCATGTCATTGCCCTTTGAGTCCGGTAGTGGTCCAATTAAATCTACTGAGATGATTTCCCATGGTGTGTCGGGAATTTCATTTGGATTCAACGGTGCTGCCCTTGGTTGTCGATCAGGCTTTACCTTCTGGCATGTTTCGCAGCCTCGTATAAAGCGTTCAATGTCCTTCCACATTTGTGGCCACCAGAAATTACGGGTGAGACTTTCCACAGTCTTGACTACCCCTGAATGCCCCCAGGAGTGGTGAATCTGAATCAAGTCACCCCTGATCCGCGCATCTGCTGGGACATAAATCCGACCCTTCCATTCAACTAATCCTTTCTCAGTTTTAAAGTCAGGGTCCTGTTGTTTGATGCCTTTCCGAACCTGAATTTCCCATTGCCGAGCCGAGACCTTTTGGATTTCCTTGATAATGTCTTCGATTGCCTGATCATCATCATAGATCCTTACAAACAAATGATCTTTCAGGAGTATTACTCCCTCATTATCATTTTGTCCCTTTTCATGTCCTGCTCTCCTTGACAATGAATCCGCTTTTGAATTAGACTTCCTGGTGATATCCTACTCCACCAGCTAAAGATGGGGAGTGTGTTGTGTGAGTCCCAAGAGGAGTCCCGTCAAATCGTCTGTTGGACTGCAATTAGTGCACGGGTATGCAAGTACAGATAATTGGACGTGTGAACGGATAACGCGGAACCTCAGATAATAGGAGCACGGATAAAATGGATAATCGAAGTGCAGAAGTGCAGATAATAAGATAATTACACCCGTTGCGGCATGTAGCGACTTGTATGGTATGCGCAGAATGCAGTGCACAGCGTCAAAGGTGACTTTGAGCTCGTCAATGACAAGGGCAATGTGTTGAACGCGACTGTGGACTTGAAAAGGTGAAAGAAAGGGAGAGAACGAGGAACAAGAATGGAGAGACTAAGAGACGAGACACGACCGATGAGACTTCAACTGAGGGGGGAACTTTCTTCATATTTTTACTGAGGAAAACGAACACTTTATATACTTTTTGTACTCTACTGAGACGAAACAACTCTGCAATTTCTACTCCTTCGTCCAAATCCATGTTTGAAAGGTAATCCTCAATGTAGCCTAGACACTCGGAAAATCCTTCTTTTGCTGCCATCGTATGGCTTCGTAGCGTGACCCTGGTATGTCTCTGATGTGCACAGGGCACTAGCATCAAACGCCGCTCCGGTGACCTGTAAAAACTGCTTGTGCTGCTATCTCTTTCTTTGGCAGTCGCATTCCTGCATTTTGGACTCGATCCTGTTATCCGATATAGGTCCTTGCTTGTTGCTCCCTAGTGACCGTCATACATAGTCGATTGTAAGCCATTTTCCTGGGCAGAAAATAGTCTTCTTGTGATCAATTGTTGATGAACCGAGTGATCGGTATTGTGACTGATGCAACGATGTATCCTGATCCGGCAGTGGCTATACATCCGTCCTTCCTGTCATGGTCATGCTGAGTCAGCCGGCTGCACTGTGGAGAGGCAGACTGTGGTGTACAGGCAGTGGTAATGGGAGGCGGCTTGTGGAATAGACCTGCACTGTGTGACTGTCGGATCTCGTTGGATAATCAGAACCTGGCCTTATCGGGTGAATGACTGTCGCGCGGAAAAGAGCGTCGGATAATCGGATGTTGTCAACAACCTTGGCAAGTACAAATGTTAGCAAAGGGGTCAGCGCATGTGTGGGATCCCTAGCATTCCGAAGGTAAGGCTTTTGAAGAAGCCCTACATGGTCATAGCTGGACACAGCTCATCACTGGACCAATGTTTGATGACAAAATTAAACTCCTGCAAGTCTGTGACCCATTGTGCCTGTCGCCTATTTAGGTTTTGCGGTTTTCGGAAGTATGTGAGGTTTTGATGATCTGTTAAAACCTCGATCTGTTCCTTTGCACCTTTCAGGTAATGAGACCATTCGTAAAATGCATGCATGACTGCAAGCATTTCCTTGTCATAGATCTCATAGTTCCGTTCAGCTTCATTTAACGACTTCAAAATAAACGCCACAGGTCGCCATGTGCCATCCTTGCTTTGTTGGGACAAAATTCTGCCAATTGCAAAATCGGACGCATCTACTTCAACACAAAATTGACCGTCGTCATCGGGAATTTTGAGGACTACCTCCCTCACCACAAGGTCTTTCAGTCCCTGAAAGGCCAAAGTCTGCTGGTCTGTCCAGAGCCACTCAACCTTGCCAGTAAGACCCGTCAACGGCTTTGCCATTTTAGCAAATCCCAGTACAAATCACCAATAGAAGTTAATAAAGCCCAAAAACTGCTGGAGTTCGTGTTTACATGTAGGAATCGGCCAATCAACCACTGCCTGCACTTTGCCTTTTTCCATCTGAATGGAGTCCTGACTAATGACTAGTCCCAAAAAGTCGATTTGAGGTTGATCAAACCAGCACTTCTCCAGTTTCAAAGATAACTTGTGATTCTCCAGTTTCGCTAAGATGTGGTTAACATGCATCATGTGTGCGTCCTGTGATTGGGAGAACACCAAAATATCATCCATATAAATGACAACCCAACCTTCTGCAATTTCTTGCCTGAAGATATCGTTCATCATTGTCTGAAACGTTGCGGGAGAGTTGCAGAGACCGAAAAACATAACTAAAGGTTCAAACAGGCCCCAATGAGTTTTAAAAGCTGCTTTCCACTCATCACCTTCTTTAATCCTAATGTTATTATAGCCCCATCGGATATCCATTTTGGAAAAGACTTTGGCTTTTGATAACTGATCAATCAATTCACCGATCAAAGGTAATGGGTATCGGTTCTTCCTCATGATGTCATTCAATTTCCTATAGTCCTGTACTGGTCTCAATTTACCATCCTTCTTTTTGACAAAGAAGAACGGTGATGCCTGCTCAGAGGTGCTTGGTCTAATCCGTCCAGACTTCAAGTTTTCTTCTAAGAACTCATCCAACTGTTCCCATTCTTCTTTATTCAACGGGTACACTTTACAGTCAGTCGGCTGTCCTCCTGGAATAAACTCGATGGCATGATCCCATGGCTGTCTTGGTGGTAATTCATCAAAAGTTTCCTTCTCAAACACTTTTCTGTACTTGAGATAATGTCCTGGTACTGTCTCTGCCAACGATTGCTTTTTACTAGCCAGCGCCTCTTTTGCTGCAATGTCAGCTGAGAGTGGTCATAACTTCAACTCCTCTGGTCCTATATGTACAGCAAGTAGACGTTCCCCATCCTCTAAGGATTCGGTTTCGTCTACCTCCTCCTCAGGTTCGCTTACACTGGACTGGTTCCAGCAAGTTCCCGGACAATGGCTGAAAGTTACTTCATGCCTCTTCCAATTCATACTGGGATTATGCAATTGTAACCAGTCATGACCCAAAAACAAGTCTGTTTTCCCTAATTGTGCAACACAACAATCCATAACTTCCTCATGATCCCCAATTTGTAGTTTAAACTGGACCATATATTCGATATTTCCCATTGTATTACGGGTTCCATCTGCATTATAGACTGGCACTGGTCGTAAGAGACGTCGCTTGTTCATCCGATGCTTTTCCACAAACTCGTCATTGATACATGATCCTGTGCATCCTGAATCAACTAAATCCGTAACAGGAATTGTGGATCCTGTATCCATGGTAGTTATAATTCCTCTCAGGTTAATTTCTTGTTTTCCTGAAGCTTTGACAATTTGTTGCCACAACTGTGCCAGATTCCACATTGCTTTGGATTCTGATTGCTGGTTCAGCTCCTTTAATAATTGCGGTGTCACTTCAGATAGATGTTTTTCATGAACCCATCCCTTCAAACAGTCTATAGCAACAGTTTCGTCTTGTTGCCATATCCGTCTCATTACCCAGGTAGGGGTCCATTGTTTGATTCTGGGTTTGGCACTCACACTTAAGTTTCGAATCCGATGAATATGGGAAGAATATTCATATAACAATCCTTGTACATTTACACAAGAGTCATTGTTCAATTTTGAAACTTTATCAGCCAGCAGCACTGAGCGCTTGCCTACTGGCTTTCGCCAAAACCCTTTTCCTTTCTGAGTTCTTTCCATTGCTCCTCGGTGAGCTCCTCTATTTTAACCTCTCTTGCTCTCCACTTCCCCTTATCCTTCCACCTCGGTTTTCTTGGTTCCGGGCATTCTCGTGCAAAGTGTCCTTCTTTGCCGCAGTTGTAACAGCTTCTGGTAACTGGTTTCTTACTTTTATCCACATCCATGGTGTTCGGGTCTTTGGACATTGTCAGCGTACTGTATTGGAACTGGTTCGGTTTGCTGTCCTTAGCAACCGTTTTTTCTTTGTACCCACCTTTTTGTCTATGCGGCCCATATGCTTCTGTTGCCTTGCGATAGGCTCGTGCCAGCTCTATTGCCCGATCCTGGATCTGTTTAAGGGTCGCATCGTTGCCTAAATTTCCATGCCTGATTAGATCCCATCCTAATGCAGGGTTGATGTTCTGCTTGAAGAGCGCAATTAGCGCTCTGTTGTCCCAGCCGACCAATGGTAGCAATGCATTGAACCGGACTACGTGATCTTCAATCATTGTATTTCCTTGCTTCAAAGCCAGGATTGCATCTGTCACCTTTTCTCGGGTTTCAGTTGACATGAAAAATTCATGCATCTGGGTCGCAAAGTCTTCCCAAGACGTGAAGGGAAACTTATCAGGAACCCCCCGGCGTGACGCCTAGGAGCCCCAACAGAGAACTGAGGAGAGGGGAGGAGGGGAGGGAATAAACCCGAGAGAACTCGACTGAGGACTCTGGGTGCTGGATTGCACTCTTTATATACTACGACAGGTGGTCTGTGCACTACCCTAAGCCCTATTCTAAATATAGTATGGTATGAGTAAGACGACTGCGCATGTAGTAACAGTAATGAGTCATCAGCGCCGAGCTCCGGTATCTTATCTACGGTTTTTATCTAAGCGCCAAGTGATAGGCGCTTGCTTAGTCAGCATAGGTTTATATAATATGAAGAAAATAAATAATAAAAGTGAAATGACTTAGTGAAAAAGCCGAAGCTTTTTAGTCGGTCATGACAGTACCCCCTTTTTAGGATTTGACTTCCAGACAAATTTAAACTTTATCATCATCTTTCAGCGCATCGCGCTCTATCACGGATGACTCCTCTATTTCCTCGATAATGGGGGAGAGTGGGCGGGATGGTGGGGTGAGATCTTCAATCGTTTCAGCGCGAAGCGCTATATCATGCGATTGACATAGGCACATGTTACATTGACATGGCCCTTCCACGTCTCCTGGCTCCGTAAGGGTGTCTAAGCCCTTTCTACCCTTCCATTTTTGCCAGTTTTGTTCCCATTTTGCAGCTGGTGCCACTGCATTGACATCGATTTTGGACACCGTTTTGTCTGAGGATTGAGTGAAGTTTTCATAGGGTCTGAAGGTCAACCCGCTAAAGGTTGCTTTGTCAAGCCTTCTGATAGCTCCGGGGTTTCTATCGTAAAAGGTTTTTATTTTTCTTTTTGCGTTTTGTAGGTTTTCTAATGGCTCCCAGGAGTTGTGTTCAGCCGTGTATCCTTTCCACTTAACCAAGTACTCCATCTTGTTCCTTTTTAATCGTACATCAATTATTTCCTCCACTTCATATTCTTTTTCACCGTCTATTTCTATTGGCGGTGGGGGTTGCGCTTTTTGCCCTCTCATTGGTCGTTTCCAAGGGCGAATTCGTGAGACATTTACCACGGGGTGAATCTGCTGGGAGAAGGGTAGATCCAATTCTACTGCATTTGATGACACTATTTTCTTGATTGGGTATGGCCCAATCCATCTTTCCACCAATTTCCTAGTTGGTCAGCCTGTCAACCTTAGATCTTTTGTTGACAGCCATACTTTGTCTCCAACTTTATATTCTGGTGCATCCGATCGGTGTCTATCGGCATATAGTTTCATATCACCCTGTGATTTTAGCAAGGCTGCCTGAGTTTCCTCGTGGATTTCCTTCATTTTCTGGGCAAAATCCGATGCTGCCGGGTGACTTCCTTCTCTTCTGGGTTCAATTCCCATTCTGGGGTGTTTGCCATAATTGACAAAGAACGGCGTTTGCTTGGTTGATGCCTGAATTTTGTTATTGTAACTAAATTCAGCGATGGCTAACCATCCAGACCACGTTTCTTGTCTATGATCTACGAAAATCCTCAGGTATTGTTCTAAGTCCTGATTCATTCGTTCTGTTTGTCCATCCGTCTGTGGATGGAATGCTGTGGACAGATCTGTGCTAATGCCCAACATTTGGTTCAGCTCTTTCATCATTTGTGCAGCGAACTGTGGACCGCGATCTGAGATTATAGATTCCGGAAGTCCATGAAGTTTCCAAACATGATCTCGGAATAGTGTGGCCAATCCCTGTGCCGATGTCTCTTCTGAGGTGGGGATGAAATGCGCCATTTTTGACATTCTATCACAAACTACTAGAATCGCATTATGACCATGTGACTCTGGCAATTTTGTGATGAAGTCGGCGGAAATATGTGTCCAGGGCTTTGCTGGTGCTGAGTTTGGCATTAACTTTCCAGCAGGCGGTTCTGGGAAGTTCTTATTCCGCTGGCACTTGTCGCATCCACTAACATAATTTTTAATAAACCTGGTGATTCCAGGCCACCAGTAGTTTCTTGTGACGAGTTCAATCGTCTTCCATTGTCCTCCATGTCCTGCAATGGGTGTATCATGATGTAGGCGGATTATCTCCATCCGCAGCTTCTCATCTTTTGGTACATAGACTTTTCCTTGCCAGAGGATAAGTCCTTGCTCCATCTCCCATTCTCGAGCGTTTAGTGTTTTAACGCCGGCCTTTTTCATTGCCTCTACTGCCTTCACTACTGCTTCATCTCGTGCTTCAGAGTGTCGAATTTTGTTTAATAGTTCTTTTTCTGAACTATGAATGAATACGTGACCATGACGTAGTGCGGCAATTTTGAAAAAGTCCGGTTTGAGGAGCGTGACATCCTTGTTGTCATCATCTACCCCCTTTTTATGGTCTGGCCTCCTGGACAGAGAATCGGCCTTTCCCATAGTTACACCAGCTTTATGATGCAACACGAAATTAAACCTGCTGAGGTACAAAGCCCATCTGGCTTGCCTGCGATTCAACTTCTTTGCACTCATAAAGTACTCAAGATTTTTGTGATCAGTCCATATCTCGAACTGTTCACGTGCTCCCTCTAGGTAGTGACGCCATGTTTCCAGGCAACGCATGATGCCTAACATTTCCTTATCATGGACGTCATAATTGCGCTCGGTATCATTGAGCGACTTTGATAGGTAGGCCACAGGCCTCCACTTGTCATCTTTGCAGAGCATAGACAAAATGCCACCCGTAGCGTAATCCGATGCATCTGACTCTACTCTGAATTTCCTATCGGAATCCGGGGCAACTAATAAAGGTTGCTCCGTGAATATTTTTTTTAGTTTTTGGAAAGCCTTTTCTTGGACCTCCGTCCATTCCCATGTTTTTTCTTTTCTGACTAGGTCATGTAGTGGCCGTGCGATTTTAGCGAAGTCTTGAACAAAGCGCCTATAATAATTGGCTAGGCCTAGGAACCTTTGTACGTCTTTGACACAAGAAGGGGTGGGCCAGCTAATAATGGCTTCGACCTTCTTTGTATCCATTTGTATTCCCTTGGGTCCTAAAACAACGCCCAGGAATTCGACTTCTTCCACACACCACACGCATTTTTCTGGTTTTACATATAGATCATTTTCTTCCAATCGTTGCAAGACTTGTTGTACTATTGCGTCATGCTCCTCTTTTGTTTTAGTAAAGATGAGTATGTCATCAATGTACACAATGACTTTTCCTGCGTTGATCATATCGCGGAAAATGTCATTCATCATTGCTTGGAAGGTGGCCGGTGAATTGGTTAGCCCAAAAAACATTACTACTGGTTCGAAAGAACCTTCGGGAGTAGTGAATGCTGCTTTCCATTCATCGCCTTCTTTGATCCGTACATTATTGTAACCCCACCTAAGGTCTAGCTTAGTGAAGTATTTAGCACTGCCTGCTCGATCTACGAGTTCCGATATCAAGGGTAATGGATAGTTATTTTTGACTGTCCATTCGTTCAGGTATCTGTAGTCCTGAACCATCCGCTTTTTTCCGTCCTTTTTGCTTACAAAGAAGACGGGTGACGTCTGTGGTGATTTGGAGGGTCGGATATACCCTTTTGTTAACTGATCATCCACAAAGTTCCGTACTTCTTGAAGCTCATCTGGGGATAGGGGGTAGACTTTCCCTTTCCGGGGTTGATAGCCTGGTTTGGTATTAATTGCGTGATCCCAAGGCTTTCTGGCCGGCATGCGTTCTGATGCTCCTTTCTCGAAGATTTTAAGGTATTGATGGTATTGTTCAGGTACCATTTCTCTAGCCATGAGTCTTGCCAACTCTCGCACATGTCTCATTGATCCGGTTTTTGATCCGGCGGGTGATGGAAACACTGGTAAGAATGGGTATTTATCCCCATACTTGTATTGACCCGGGTGTTTCATTTGTTCTATGTACGTGAGATGCTTCTCACTTTCCTCTTTTTCTTCGAGCCAATGCGCGAAGTCTAACTCCTTTTCTTGTTCCCACAGATATTCCAGAACACGCCAGTGTTCCGCTGATCGGACCTTCTGCTCCTGCTTCTTAGTCCACTCCCTTTGCCTATGTCCACAGCTCCGTGGACAACGTGTTAATTTGACTTGACCAGTTTCCCAATTGATTTCTGGATTGTGCTTTCGTAACCATGTGGATCCAATGATTACGTTGGTTTTTCCCAGCTCGCATATCTCAAAGGTGGCTCGTTCCTTATGCCCTTGATACGATAAAAGAAGATCAACCTCATGGGTGATCATTCCTCCTTCGTTATTTGTTCCGTCCACATTCCGAACTTGAATGGGGCGTTCCAAGGGTATTAATTTAAAGCCCATCTTTTTTGCATATGCCGTATGCATGAACATTCCTGTTGCTCCTGAATCGAGCAACGCGGTTTGTTGAGTTTGTTCATGGGTGTCCAACCTTTCCAACCCGATCTCCATTAAGATCTCATCCTTCCGTCCTATGGTTCTAACTAAAAATTCCTTTTCTCCTTTTTTCAACATTCTTTTTGGACAAGCAGTTTCAGCGCGGGGCGCTATATCATGCTGCTTTCCTTTTAAGTCCTTTCGTCCCTTTGTAGATACTTGTACTACTGTATTTGGTAACGAGGAATCAAGCACAGGTTTAGCCGCCCTGCCGCGCTCCTTGGGAGTGACACTTTCAGCGCCGTGCGCTATATCAAGGTGTTTCACCTGGGAGTTCGCCTCTTGCGGGGACGTCCCAGAAGTCCTTGAGACTTCCGAGATGGTCCTTGCATCAACCCGGTCAGCGCTAAGCGCTATATCAAGGGGTTGTGCACTATCTACCAATTTATCTAGTACACTGTATCTATTACGAGAGTCCAGTACGGGACCTACTGACTCTCTTCCTCTTTTAAATTCTCTTCTCCTTTCTTGAAGTACTCCTTCATTTCATCAAACGTCATTGTACAAATATCAAGTCCTGATCTGCAGTTCCTGGAGATGTGTCCGATCTTGCCGCATTTGTAACAGCGGAGTGGTGGTCTTTGGTTTTGATCGACGTCCATTGCGTTAGGGTCCGGCCGATTTGCCGTACTACTTGAACTCGCGGAGGCTCCAGCTCCCAATTGTCCCTGACTCGCTGATCCCGATCCGAATCTCCATCGGGGTTTTGGCTGGGCAGGGGCTACCGGCTTTGCCGTATCCGGGCCTTTGGATGCTCCTTCACTCCTATTGGCGGAGTTACTGGTCCGCCAGGAGTAGTACTTCTCCTCGGCTTTCGCCTGTCTCCACTGGCGATCCAATCTTACTGCTTTCTGGTACCATCCTTCAATGGTCTCAGGTACTTCATCGGCCTCCATTATCCTTTTGCGGAGTCCAGTATTCAAACTTCGTTTGAACTCTTCGATCAGAGCTCTTCCTAGGTATCCGGTGCCTCGTGATACCTTCTTAAATTTTTGCACGTGTTCCTCACACGTACTGGACCCTTGCGTCATGGTCCGCATCTCCGAGATTTTTGATGACTGTTCGTCCGTATCACCAAAGTCCCTTCGGATCTGCCTGAACAGTTGTTCCGCCGTCTGCGGAATTCCTTCTTCATCGTTGGCCATCTGCTCCAACAGATTGTCCTTCCAATCTGCGGCAAAGCCTTCCGTCATGTATGATATGATCAATAAGATCCGTTCTTCCTCATCGGATTCCGGCATCTTTAATTGAATGTACAACCTGCATGCGTTTATGAAATTTGTCACTTCGGACATCTTTCCGGAGAAGACCGGAGGTTTGGCTACATCTATTCTAGATGTTCCGCCGTTACCGGTCCCGGGAATATTGAATACCGTCCCTGGCGGTATATTGACAATGTTGGCGGGGGGAGGAGGGTGTTCTGCTGCGGCCGCGGCGGCCTGTGCTGCGTTTGCTTGCAGCTGTGTCAGCTGGTTCTGGAGGGCTTGGATGGTCGCAGCTTGCACGTTAAGGAGGTTCAGCAGTTCTGCTGATGTCATTTCTTGGGGCGCCGCCATACTGTGATAGTTTGGCGGTGGCGATGTAGGTGATGGTGTAAGCGGGGGTGGTGGTGATGAAAACGGTGGCGCGGGTTCTCCGATGAAATCGGCGTCGGAGTTGAATAATAGGTTAGGATTGAGTGTTGCTGGATTGGGTACTAGTATGGGAAACGGTGCTGCTTCCCACTGATGTGGTTCCTCTGTGATAGAGTTGGTAGAGTGTGATGATGATGATGATGTGGATTCTCCTTCAGAGGAACTAAAACCCGCGTCGTTTGGATCAAGATCGCCTGTGACAGCGTCCCAAAAAGTATCGTTATTTGTATCTCCTATTTTGTACTTGTACGTAAGTGAGGGAGGTCTTGGCCTGTCACTTGCTTGGGGACGTATGTACGAAACGTGCACTCAGGGTCTGCAACCACCCCTGCAGTGCTACAATTTACGATACTGACTACTGGTTTTTATTTTAATTGAAAGGGTCTATCTAAACTGGGTCCGAACGGTTGTCCAGTTACCACTACACCGTACGGGTGCGGGTCTTTCTCAGAGGCACGTGACCAAGCGGCGGCTACCTCCAAGGGGTACGAGAAAAAGGTAAAATACGTAAACTAAGTGTATAGCCTTCAGAGGCCTAGACCAGGGCAATTTAACGCGCTAGGGGGCTGGTGAGGCTGGTCCCTAGATACGTATCACGTATCGTGTGATAAGTCCGGCACTGGTATCCTGTGCACAGGTAACCCTATCAACCGGGTTAGGTTCTTCGGTTTGCGTAGACCGGGAACGTAATGCAAAGCTAGTTAAGGGCTGCGATGCAGAGCCACAGGTGCGCAGTTTTGAACGGTGTCTGGCAACCGATACCGCAATTTTATAGTCGGCGTACGACTGTATCAATCCCCCAGTTCTCGTCCACTTAACCCTGTGGTCTGGGTATAACAAGCGTTGGGGCTGCTAGAGAAGTAGTCGAGTTCTACTATCAGGAACCCCCCGGCGTGACGCCTAGGAGCCCCAACAGAGAACTGAGGAGAGGGGAGGAGGGGAGGGAATAAACCCGAGAGAACTCGACTGAGGACTCTGGGTGCTGGATTGCACTCTTTATATACTACGACAGGTGGTCTGTGCACTACCCTAAGCCCTACTCTAAATATAGTATGGTATGAGTAAGACGACTGCGCATGTAGTAACAGTAATGAGTCATCAGCGCCGAGCTCCGGTATCTTATCTACGGTTTTTATCTAAGCGCCAAGTGATAGGCGCTTGCTTAGTCAGCATAGGTTTATATAATATGAAGAAAATAAATAATAAAAGTGAAATGACTTAGTGAAAAAGCCGAAGCTTTTTAGTCGGTCATGACACAATGCGATTCAAAAAGGGCACCAAAGTATGGCTTGAGAACCGAAATCTTCACATACCATATCAGTCCAGAAAGCTAGCACCAAAACAAGAAGGACCCTTTGAAATCGAACAAGTGATGGGACCAGTAACATACAAATTGAAACTCCCGAAACAGTGGCGCATTCACCCTGTGTTTCATACATCACTCCTTACCCCGTATAGAGAAATGACTGCACATGGCCCGAATTATGTGAAACCACCCCCTGATCTTGTAAATGGACAAGAAGAGTTCGAAGTAGAGGCAATTTTAGCTCACAGGAAACGAGGCGCAGGATACCATTACCTGGTTAAATGGAAAGGCTATGAATCGAACGATAACTCTTGGGAACCCACATGAAATCTTGCAAACGCCACTGATATCCTATCAGAATACCAACAATGCTGACACCTCTGAACCATGACTCGATACGGAAACCGCCACGTCTTGAAACAAAATTACCACTATACAAAACGGAACTGCTCAACACTCTCTCGATACACTATAGCTCTTAAAGAAAAGACCATCTACACCCGCATACAATACCTCCCCTTCTGACACGCTCCTAGAGCACCGAACCCGTCAGGAAAACTCACCCAAACTGTGGCGTTGGTCACACAATACTACCGCACCCCTCGACTTGATCACCGTCACCAAAAGAACCCTTCAGGGACAACAGAGTTCCCCTGAAACACCATCCAGAACTATCTCCCCAAGTACCATGACCTACGATTCTCAACCGACAATCTACCTGCCTATAATAAAGATCCACCTGCCTACCAACTTCTAGCCATCAGAAACAGTAACGTTTATGAAAGCGCTCATGGAAGACTGCTATGTCCGGAAGAATATAAGCAGATGGACGAGATCACTAAACAGATATGGGAGTGTAGCGCACAAATTTGGCTAATTAACCGAAGAATCAGAATACCAGGAAGGCCTTGCATTCTCATGGAAGACATCCTTGATGATCTTCAATATTTGTCTATTGCACTGGGAGAGGGAATAGCGGACATCATCAGGAAAATCAGAAGATTCTTAGTCACCCCAACAACGACACCAGGAATCCAACATCTAGATTTGCTAACCAAGTTCATCACGGAAGAACAAGAACTCCTCACTGACCCTGCAATTGAAGACCCATTGTATATAGAAAGTTCAGATTCGGACATGGAAATTAGCGATCTGGAATGCATATAAAAACTGCAAGTATCATTGCCTAGCACCAGACTCACACACCGAAACCATGTTCACCTTCTTTGCCCTCGCTGCCTATTTCACCATCCTCCTTCTCCTCTCTTGCGCTCATTGGCGCATCGATGAAGCTACCGCCACCCTCTCACCTTTCATCGCTGTCCCAGACCTCCCGCTCGAGGTCTTCATTGAAAATACCACTGTCATCCACTTCGAGGATGATGACCTCCACGTCCACCCTGCCGACCTACTTCCTCAAGTATACCCTGACAATCACCACCTCCCTCATTTCGCCCAATTCGTCAAAAGAAACACTACGCTCACTGTCATCGCCGACGCCCTTGCCGCTGCCACCTGCTCCATCACCAACCTTTCCTCTGCCACTGATAATCTCGCCGCCCTCACCCTCACTATAGATCCGCACGAGATGACTTATGAGGAACGCGATTCCTTCCTCTGGAACGTGCAAAATTTGCACAGAGCTGCCGAAGCTCTCAAATGGAAGGTGGAAACATCGACAAAAGAATTAGACAATGCTGTCAAATGGGCTGAGTCTAGAACGGACCATGGTTGGACAACCTCTGGCTGGTAGAAGTTGGTGACTTCTCACATACAAAGGGGGTAATGTTACAATTCTCTTTTCCCTTTGTTAACGGACTACATTTACTTGTTACAAACCCATAGTTACGCTTGGACGTTATCTCCTTTTATAGCTACCTTTACCTTTCCTTTCTTAGATAGCTATGCTCTTTCCCCTTTAGTTTCCATTGCTCTCTCAACGTATATAAACCCCTCTCATGTACCGTAGTGCCTTAGTTCCAACTTAGTCAAATCTTATCCATAACTTGAACACTCTTTTGCTCATCGCCTCAACCGCTCTCCTCGCTCTCTCTCTAGCCTTCGTCATCGTCAGACTTAGTGCCTAGAACCCTCGTCCAGTGACTGGGAACAGACCAAGACTCTGTTTGTCGCTGTAGACTTGGACACTGAACGATGTTGTGGACATTGACTGTAACAGTATGGACTTAAACAAGCTTCATTAGCTTGGAATAAAAAAGCAAATGAAAGTCTAAATCAATTAGGTTTTGGACAATGTCTTTCAGACACTGGAGTCTATGTTTGCTACAAACAAAAATCAATCATAGTAGCAATACTATGTGTTGATGATGTGTTGTTCATGGGTAATAATAAGAAATTACTCATGGAATTAAAACACAGATTTATGAAAAAATGGGAATGTAGAGATTTAGGACCCATTACTGAATATCTTGGGATGAAAATAGTCCGAGATAGGAAGAGAAAATTGATTACTCTTGATCAAATTAACTATGCAAAGAAAATAGTTAGAAGATTTGGTCAAGAAGATTCAAAACCTGTATGCACACCATTGCCAGCAGGATATATACCTGCTACAAATACAGGTCAAGCAACTTCTCAGGAGAGGAGTTACTATCAATCAATTATAGGGTCATTATTATATCTTACTCTTGGCACAAGATATGATATTTACTCAGGTTTTTCTACTGGAGCCATTGATCTAAAAGTAGACAACAGAGGATCAATATTCCTAGCAAGGAATCCTGCCCAAGAACATAGAACAAAACATATTGATATATGATATCATTATGTTAGAGGATGTGTTGAGAATAAAGATGTCAACATCCAATATGTTCCCACAAATGATCAGTTAGCTGATATCTTAACAAAGAATTTAACTTGGCAAAAGTTTAAAGAGTTGAGAAATAAAATTGGCATTAAGATCCTCAATGAGGGGGAGTGTTGAAATGATCTGAAAGGATTGTGATAACATTTTGGATCACTCTGAAATTAACTGATCTTATCTTATCTGTACCAGAATAGTCTGTTCCCCTTGTAGATAATATGGTGATGGGACAAAAAGTATCTTTGACAGATATTATAGAGTTGGACAGATATTATAGAGTTTGGCACATGTCATACTCAGACAATAAAGTGCACCATGTGCATGACTGTGCAATGACTGCGCATTACCAAAGCATAATATAAATCATCAGTCAGCAATACTAATATTGCTGACCTCATGCATGTAGATAGATAGTATATATACCTGTGTACAGTATGTAGCCATCAATCAATAGTTCAGTTCTCTGCTCTACAAGGTGATCACCACAAGCAGACCTAAGTGACTAAACTACAGCTACAAGTGAGTATTTACTCACCAGCTCTACCCATTCTACTGCACCCCTGTCATGCTCTGCTTTGACACGAGGCAGTGGAATTGGATATTAGTATCATGTATTTAAGTATAGAAGAATTGTTGTAATGGACACCTTTTTCACTCACACCTCGCACCTCTCGCAGCTCTTTGTCAAGACCAAGACTACCATAATAGTCATTTGAAATGATGTCCTGGATATAACTATCACAGGTGATAGTTGTGGTATTCAAGGCGGTGATGCAATCTTGCGATAAACTAGCCGTTGAGTGGGTGCCATTGGGGAAAAGCTGGAATTGTGCCTCAGCTGGTAGAGTAGTATCGAGAGGAGTAGAAGCGCTGAAGGCTCATCCAATTCGTTGACCTAATAGCTGTATAAGTATGCAGGCAATGTTCACCGTCATCTGTGTATTTGGCCGGCCTCTGATCGGATCAACAAAGCGATTTCTGTATGGAACCGCAGCGCGTGCACATTTTCCTGATGCGTATAGCGGCACATCCTTCGACTTTTGCTGACGTTTTGGTTGTCGTATCAGTGTAAGCAACCCCGGCTACGCTTCCGCCCGTCTTTCTGTTGATATCCAACACCTGTTGATTACTGATTCTCGGTAGCTACCTACTTTGCACTTGCGGGCTTCTTAAGTTCCATCGTCCTCGGTCAACTCATCAATGTCGTATGCACAACCACCTGGCTTGCAGCCTATTCCATGCCAAAAATCACAGTCATGGCCCGGGCTCAGTGCAGCAGACACTAAGTTCACCCAAGTCAACAGCAAGCGAGAGACTATATTTCTTTTAAGTATAGGTAATTATAGTAACATAAGACACTATGTTCAAGAGAGGGATGAGTTGGTGGAAAAAACAGTTACATGAACATGAATGACACCATTTCGATGTCATGCTGTGTGGTGATGAGCCCACCGCCCTCCACACTACTCGGGCGTCTCACACTTATTTTGTTGACATCGGCTGGGTATATGGTTTCTCCAATGGGTCCAGCCCAATCAAAGTCGATTAAGTGAATCTTCAAATCGTCACTCAGCGACTCCCCATCAACAAGAATATTAGCTTGTCGGATATCTCCATGTACAAACCCTTCTTGATGTAATATTTGTACTGCACTCATTACTTTGCGTTGTATCTTCTCGCAGTCCTTGTCGGAGAGTCTGAGATCAAATGGCACTAGGTAATTTGACTTGTCCATGATTACTGCAACCCAGTCTGCGGATATTCGAACGCATTGCCGAAGCCTTGGTGCTAGGTCGTGGGATGCCAAGCAGTTATGCGCGTCCTCCGAATACCAAGGCGTGAACTTGACAATGAATTCCTCAGAGTCAGGCTGGTTGACAACAGTGGCAGAAAAGACAAGCTTTTCATCATCGAGCCGCGCATTGTACATGAAATTTATTTCCTGTCCATTGTCTTTGTAAGAAGTCAAGAACGGATAACTGCGAGCCTTCTGGAGGTCAAGATTGTACGCCTCTGGTGGGGTTGGATTCACCATGGCCTTGGCTTCGATTGACTTGTAATGTGCTTCAATACTATTAGCGGCAACCGTTAACGCATCGAGAGCGGCTGCGATCTTCCATCTGGCTTTGGTTTCCTTCGAATGGGTCGACAGATCGAAGATGGGTGTTAGAGGTTCGACCCTTACGCGCTTCCCATCCCATATTGCGCCGTAATATCCCAAATAGGAACCTGCATATGCCATGAACAAGTGAATGGAGAATAAATGAGCAGACGTACCCATATCTATCATGAGAATGCTCGGAAAACATGTGTTGAAGTTGTAGAAGTGGCGGGGATCCCCATGTACTTTACTTAGGAAGTTTGCGTAGTATAGGATAGCCTGGTTGAGAACATCTCCATGCTCTTTCTTGCATTCCCGGATAGCTGCCGGCATGATGACAGGAAGGTTTCCATCAGTGATGAATTCGGTACCCGGGATTTTCTGCTCGTAGAGCCGGAGACCCGTGCGTCGCTCAAATATGAACCGAATTTCCGTCCTCCGCTCGAGCTCCAGATCGTGCCACTCGCAGGCGACAGGGGCGAGTTCACCGAGACAAATGAGTGCTCGCTCCGAAGGTGCCTCTTCACACCTATCTTTGAAGATCGCAAATGCTTCGTGAAGTAGCACGAGAGGGATCGTAAAGGGTTCCAACGGACGATTGAGGGCAATGGCACGTCCTGGTCCCACGATTTGTTTGAACCGGGATGCATTTGCTAGAGTCGACGGCGCGACCCCAATGTCCAGCCTCAGGCGCTTAAGTGGCAAATCGCTATCTTCGTCATGTTTGCGCTTGTCCTGCCGGATATCTATGATGGTAAGAACATGCATGCGGTGGCGGGAGGCAGAGCAGTTAGATGAGTAGCATTCACGACCACATAAGATGCTCACCGGTACTTGGGACCTTTACAATTATGTGGATGCAGTCTTGGGGAGGCTGTGTTGGATATATCTCGAAGACGCTGTCCACGGCCTCTAATTCGTCCGCAAATTTTGAAAAATCTTGTCCCAGAAGCCTGATACGTTCAATGAGAGAGTTTCTTGGCTTAGCCACGATGAGATTAAGGTCCTTGGGCTAAGAAAAACAATGTCATTTCACATAACGACTCGTCGATGGCGCTCACCTTCCACAATTCTAGATCGTGGGGATCAACACCCTTTAAGGTACCCAATACTCGCTTCTCTTGTATACGTTCTTTTAAGTCGCTAACCGCATCCTCTCTCGGCGCGTTAACTAAGAAGACAATCTTTTCGCCTTCTATGAGACAGTTAAGCCGGAGAGTGGTAGACATGGTGGATGGTGGTCATAAGTCTATATTGTGGATTGTTTGTACCGAGCATTCACACTATCACTCACACTATCACTCACATGCACAAAGTGGAAAGACGATATATATTGGTAGTACTGTTTTCCAGGAAATATCAAAAAGTTTTGTTCTCTGCTGTAAGGCACAAGAATTCATTGTTCATCAATCTAGTGGGACCGTCGCCATCCGAGGTGCATTCAATGAATTCCTTCCAGAGGGCATTATATTCTCTCTCTGTTTTGCTCATTGATGAGTGGAAGATAATGGTGTTAAATTAGGGGAGAGCAGCGCAGGACTCAAGCTAAGTAAGGATTAACTACTTACATCTTTTAGCTTGGTTAGTCTTACTTGTTGACTTGTAGTTCTTGGAACTGAGGGACAGTCATCCAGAATGCCCTCCTTTTATGCATTTTGGAACCCTAGCTTACATACACATTATTCTACCAATGGAGTAACTATGAGGCTATGTACACACAGCTATAGCTGTGTAAAAGCTATCCAAATGCAGTGTGATTGCTGTATCTTGCACAGCAGATGACTGAGCATTGCTGTGGATGAAGTCATTCTGTACCTTATCTTATTATATTCCTTCTAATATGTTCTATATGATATCATAAAGTTCTTTATGACTTCATAATCTACTGATAGTTATCTTAATGATGTCACTATGACTTCATTATGTTCCTGATGATATCATATCGTGCCTTATGATGTCATCTCTATCAATAGATGTTCTAGACCATGAATATAATAACAGTTAAATATGAAACACACTAATTATTCACTATTAATTCATTATCTTGCTCATATCTAATCCGTCAATTGTTATCTAATCTCCAATAAGCGATTATATAATACTTTGATAAGATATTGATTAGACGAGATTAGATTAGATTAGATAAGAAGTGAAACAGATGAGTATTAAGTGAATACATTTACTATGTATCTTTTTAACAAATGGCGTTGAGGTTCCCGGCAGAGTTGTAGAAAGCATTTAGATAATCAGTGCTCCATTATCTGTCACAATCTCCACTAAACTTCCCCATTGACAAATAAGGTCCTCAAAGATCCAATCCCTGATGGCATTGGCAGTTTCTCGATGCAAAGTGTGATATTCTGGGTAGTGGGTGAGAGAACAATGAGCTTGAATGAGATATTTGTACTGGTTTGACAGCAGTAGGTGCATAGTGTCCATGTAGACTTTAGCAAAGATGGGAGCAGGTTCTGCAATGATAGGTGGAATGTGGAATAGCTTTAATTGTCATTCCTGGCATGTGTGACATGATCTGATGTACCACTTGATGTTGTCATGCATCTGTGGCCACCAAAAGCATTCTGCAATAGCAGAGCTGTTAGGAATCCATCCTAATGCTATCTTCTTTTTATCTTGCTAAGTGGTCTGGGATCACTCTGGGACATCTATACATGGTCTGGGACCATAGAAGGGACCATGGGAACACTTTGCATGGGTTAGCACATGGGAGCGCTCACTAGAAGACAAGATGATGGTTGGTTGGACCAACCACCTACATATTAGGAAGAAGATGGCAACCCTGGGTGGCAGTGTGCACAGATCATATCAGCGCATCAGTAAATCACCCCAATAAGGCATGGGATCAGCAGCAATGCTTGACAGCTTGATAAGGCAACAGCAACTCCCTGTTGGGGATTGTGGGAGGCCTGTGAGCAGCATACCTCATGGAACAAGGCCCAGATGGAGACTGTGGGAATGCCAGGCTGAGGGGAAGGTTCTAGGCCATGGGTGCATGTGGAACTGTCAAGGGCACACAGCATCACTATAGATAGATGAAGTCCAGAAGAAGCACTCAAGCAAGATGAGTCACTGAGGCTGTAGAGGTGCCAGTGGGAAGGGTCATAAGGGGTCTTAGTAGAATAGTATATAAGACCAGCTGTAGGTAGTCTTGGTTCCCCAAGACTTAAGATAGTTTATCTTATGCTCATTGTATGGGCATTAGATTCTGTCTAATGTAGTCTCAATACTATTCCTTCACTCATTTCTTATCCTCCTCCTCTCTCTTGGCTTGTGGGTTTGTGTTGAGTGTGAGCTCATAACAGGAGTGGGTTGCATAAAATTCATGATGGCCTAATTCATCATGACAACTCACCAACACTTGTAGTCTCCTGGATGGCTCCAAAACTATCTTGTGGGCACCATGTTGGTCCTTAAGCCACAGTTTGCCATCATTAAGGAAGTATCACATGCAGAAATACACAAACTGTGCCCATTCCTCATCCAATAATTTCTCTACTTGTCCCAGATCTGTTAAAAACTGCTTGGCCAGGCATAACCATTCTTTAGCAGATAGTCTGGCCCTCCAGGGAAACACCTTGTAGGTCATTCCTTTGACTGTTGTAGGCAGTGGTGTGACATCTTCTGCTTCTGGTGTCTCATTCTCAAGTAAAAATGTGGAAATGGTTAAACCAGGGCACTTAGCAGATCTCCTAGTGTCCCTACTTAATAGTTGGCTTTCCCCTTTTCCCCACTACTTGATTATGGAATTGCAGAAATACAATGACCCACTTTCTCATTATTGTGGCTTTCACCAGGTTGATCTGATGTGTAAACCCATAAAGGTTGTCAATCCAATTGTCAAACTCCTTGTTCTCTTTGCTATCCAGCTCCTCATCTAATGGCTGACACAGGCATTGAGATAAACTGTCTGGGGCATGGAGTCAACCAGGCACATGCACTAGCTTGAAATGGAAGGTGAGGATTAACAAGATCCACCGATTGATTGATGCTGATGGTGCTATATCAGGATTTTTCAGCATGTCCTTTATGTAATGTGCATCTACCTCCACAATTAAGTTCCATACTCCAATGAGGTATAGCTTGAGTGCTCTTAAGGCTGGAATAACTTGTAGATTTCAAGTATTGGCTGTGAGAACCTCACCTTGTGCTCATTTAGCGTGATAGATCCAAATCTACTGTAGTGGCATATAGCCAGGTTGTCCTTGTTGCACTGGCATAGAAAAA
This sequence comes from Amanita rimosa, assembly GCA_023014395.1. Taxonomy (NCBI): domain Eukaryota; kingdom Fungi; phylum Basidiomycota; class Agaricomycetes; order Agaricales; family Amanitaceae; genus Amanita; species Amanita rimosa. Next base: position 154,545 of record JAEBUO010000068.1, read on the forward strand.
ACCTGATGGCAATCCAAGAGGTGTCTACTGCAAGTATCACCAGAGAGTCTGACTTGTAGTTGATTGGACAGAGTGCTGGTGACACATTCAATGCCTGTTTGAGATCCTCCTGTGACACTATTTCCACAGGTCCAAATGTAAATGGAACATCCTTCCAGGTAAGTGCAACTAGTAGGTGTGCTTGCCATGTGAAGTTTTTAATAAAGACACACCCAACTCCAATGGTGCCTAAGAAGGCTTGGACCTCAGATAATGATGTACAAGGTGCCCATTTAGTGATAGCCACCAAGAGATCCTTTTCGGGTTTGCATCCCTGGTATGTGCACAGGTGCCCCATGACAGTAATCTCTGGTGTGCATAAGACAAGTTTCTTGCCTGAAAAGGTGCCCCCAGCATATTTCATCTGCTGTACTACCCTGTTGAGCCCTTGGAAGTGCTCCCAGACAAACCATCAAATTCTGGGATTGTCAGGTATAGTTTCATATGTCCTGTTGTTCCATTCATATTGCATTGGAGGTCCCTTTACTGGTACATCATCGATGTACAAAATAGTGAGATGCAGGATTTGGGGTTGCAGGATACATGTGACATCATTGTGGAAGATAGGCACAGAATTGGTCCATCCCATGGGCAAGGTAGTCAAGTGCATAGCTCAATACAGCATCTGGAATGTGGTTACATCTCTTGAATCCTCTGCAAGTGGATGCTCATCATATCCAATGAATAAATCCAACATTCCACCACAGGCATGTCCCACAAAATTCTCCACAAGGTGCTCTGGAATAGGCATGACTCCTGAGTGTTGGATTGTAACTGTGTTCAAAGGTTCCAATGAGTGAACTAGGCATAGCTTGCCTGTTTCCTTTATGATGCAGAACCACCATGACCTGTATGACAAATTAGACAGCTCACACATCCGCATCAATCTTTGTCTGGATTATTTCACAGATTTGATCATATAATCCAGGCAGAATAGGGATGTTCCATTGTATCCAAGGCATATGCAGAACTGTAGGGATGTCAATGGGTGGAAAGAGCTCTGTTCCAAACCACCCTCTCTTGCTATGATCCCATGCAAACACTTCTTCATGCTCCATCATGAAGTGGTTCATCAGCTTCTTCTCCTCAGGCCACAGGAACTCCTTGTCCTGTTCCTCATTCAATGCTTTCATCTGCTCCTCTGTGTAATGCCCAATTGGCATAAATTCTGGTGGTCTTGTGCTTAACTTGGGTATATTGGCCAGTGGGTCACCTTTGATTTCCCTTACAATTTGGAATTCCTTTGGTAACTGGCTAATGACTGGCCTGACTTCCTTATCAACTGGTTTGTACTTCTTCTTTTGTGCTGATAGAAAAACAGGAGAAACATTGTTGTGACATGGGTTTGCAGACTTTGGTATTTGTGATGCATGGGTATTGGGTTTAGGTGTGTCATTAGGTCGGAGAATTGTGTTGTTTAGATATGCCCTGGTGAGTAGGTCACATTCCATAGTAGCAAGTTGATTTAGGCTTAGCATGGCACTGATATAGAGTCTAGCAATATTATTTTCACAGGAGTTGCTATTGGAGCCAGTATGTACAGTACATTGGGAGGTGCCTGTAACGACAGACTAGCTGCTATGGCCTTGATATCTATAGGTTTTTGAATAGTATTATTAAATGATATAATGCAGGCCACCTCTCCTTGATTTTTAGTCAGTTCCTCAAGGTCATCTAAAAATCCACTTGATCCTTGCATTTTCTGATGTATTTTGGCAATCCACAGGCTATTGTTGGGATTGTGGTGATGGTGTTGCTGTTGGGGTCATGGATGGTGATGGTCTGCTCCTCATTTTTGTAGTTGGTCACCACAGACTCGGTGAGGACATTGAAGGAGCAGCCCAGCAGGATGTTGTAGGTGGGAGAGCAGATGACATGGACCTGGAAGTAGAGCTCAACATTACCTAGATGGAATGGTATGTTAGTAGCCAATCCAAGAGATGTATCCACTTCTCCATTTGCTGCTTCCATGTCAATGCAGATTGTGGGATTGTAATGAATCCTGAGCTGATTGTTACAACACTGACATTTTATTCAGAGGGCTACAGGCACATAGTGAGATGCAAGCATATGGGAGGGACCCATATCCAGATATGGCAGGAGGATTATATAACCAGGGTGGCTATACAATCAAAGGCCATTAGGGGATATTGGGTGAAATGGCATTTGCAGGAAGGGACTGGGAGTCTGGATGGATCCAGACAGGTCTGGGAGATGGGCCTAGGTGTTGTTGCTGCACATGCATAGCCTTAGCAGCTGCACAGACCAACAGCCCAGGTATATAAGATGTGTGTTCTGTAGGTAGGAGTCCTTAAGACTCTAGATAGTTTCCTCCTTGCAGGTTACTGACTACTGTGTCTAATAAATCTCTTCTCTTACCCTCTTCTCACGGAGCTTGTGATTGTGTGGGGACTAGTCCTAACATAATCTAGAGTCTTCTCATCACACCCTTCGTCATTTGTCACAGCACAGAGCAAGCCTTGCTCATTACCATGGACAGTGACAAAGCAAGTTTTGTATTTCAACAAATTGTCTGATTCAACACATGTTGTGACACATGCCTGTTGACAGCCTCGAGGACTCTAGATGACAATGACTATGACAACTGATAGCCTCAATTTACTGTTGTAAATTGACTATGGTCAATTGGCTACTGGCAACAAAACAGTATTAGATGAGAGCTTGGAGTGTGCTGTAGTTGACCAGGCAGGGTCTTGCAGGCACCAGCACTAGTACTGCAGAAAAGGGAGTGGAACTCCTGAAAACAATCCATTTGTGTGTTGTGTATCAAGGAGAACAGTCTGAGAACACCAATCACATATTGGATCCATTGATCTGAGCACAAGGACATCTCAGTGAAGACCTGGGCACCACACATTTGGGTCACTTGGTGGAATTAAATCGAACATTCGAGTGCAGGTGCATTGTTGACTGCATCAGACAGTGGTAGTATTAGGAAGTACTACTATGGAAGAACAGGTGACATCCCTCTACTTGAGGCATCTCATTGTGGATCTAGGATGGATCAAATAACAATCGGAATGGCAGGGCTGTTCAGCTATGTGTTGCCAAGGGCCAGTATGACCCTTGAGGAAATCAGGATCACTTTCTTGATCGAGTGGGCACAGGGGTGCACAGCAAAGAAATTACCCATCAAGCCAACTATAGAGGCTCGGACCGACAACTGACCTTGTGATGCACATGTCAGGGTGTGGCAACACTGGCAACAGGAACAAAGATGTATTCAAATGAAGTTGAGACATCAAGAAGCATTAGCAGCATGGCATGCTGAGGAAGTAGCCATCAGAGAGCAAGAGGATGCATGGCAGGAGTTATTAAAGATACACCATGATCAATTACTACAAAAGTGCTAGTTCAGGGAACTGGAACAGCAGATTAGCAGGGAAAGGAAAACCCTGGAGGATGTTCTGAATCAATTAGAACCAGGCTCAGCTGTATGAGAGACATTGTTTAATACACCATCAAACATTGAGTTACTCCTGATCAGTTCCAACATCTACACATTGAAGTATGATGGATTGATATTAACAACTAAGGAGCAGAATTGGCTGATGCATGCTTTTAATGGGAACATCATGAATGCAGGGTGGGTCATGAGGAACAAAAGGTGGCTCCAGAATGAGGAGCAACTCCATGGGGAAAGATATGATCCATATCTTTCTGCATATATTCAATGGCAGTTACCAAGGAACTATACACCACCTCGAATCTCACAATATGGAGAAGAGGAAAATTTCATGCCACCTGATGATGATTATTTTCTGTCTAAGTTAGGGGAGGATGTTGAATTCACACAATGCTAGGTCCAAGGGGTCTCAAAGGAGAAACCAGTGTTACCAGGGTCTTACACAATGGCAATTCCCAAATCAACACCCTGGAAAGTAAATGGATACTGTTACCTGTATCTGTTTAAGAAGGAATTCCATAACCAGTTCCATTGGCCAGAATGGCCTACATTGGAACAAATCCTCTCATGGGAGCCAGAGCTCAGGGATTACTTGGCCATATTTGGGTTACAGGATAACATTAAACTGGATTAATTCCATGTGCTGGAATGGACAGAATTAAAAAAGATGAGATTTATACATGGAAAGATCTGGAACATCTTGAGTGGCATGGTAAATTCAATAAAAAGGCTAGATTTGGAGGCCAAGGGAAATCCAAGAAGCCTAGGTCTAAGTCACCCATGACAATAGCTTTATTTGTGCAAGGAGTGTCAAAGAATCCATTGGTCAAATCCATACCTGAATTAGGACAAGTTGCAGTAAAAAAGTCTTACTCCCAGGTGGTCATAAGTGCATTTGGACCCAGCAAGGCATTAACTAGAACACAAAGAGCAGACTAGACATGGAATGGCGGATCAGTTTCCAACCCCCTAGACTGGCTTAAAGAGAATTTGAATGCACCCAGTTCATTCAACACCAAAGCCTGGAAGCAAGAAATTGATAATTGGAGACAGGAGATTAAAAAGGATATCTCTACTCCATACCCATATCCAAAGCCACAGAACAATAGGCATACTCTTCACCTGGATTTTGCTATCTGTTCCTGATCAAGGCGCAGTACTGGGACAAATATACAGGCCCACATATCCTCAAATTCATGAAGTAGTATTGTGGGATCCAAATCTACGAAATGAGCAAATTAGGATCTTGATTCACCAAACCCATGGTCTAGAACACTGTTATCACATTGATAAGCAGATGAATGGGTACGATGGATGGGCACATATGGACCTAATGAACTGATCCAGATCTGGGCACATGAGGCTAGGGGCTTTCTGCTTTACAGGGGATATGATAGGAAATCTGTATGCGGCTCTCACAGGGTGGCAACAGCATTGGATGGCAGAGACAGAGGAACCTGCACCAGCAGGATCTATGCCTGTGGCTGAGGCTGCTCAAAATAATGCAGTACATGCCCAGCAAGTGCAAAGAGAAGATGCAGTCTGAGCCATGGGGCAAGTAGTTGCCAGAATTATTAATAAATACCAGCAAGCAAATCCAATACCCCCACCTACACTGCTCACTAAGGCTGATATGCTAGATTACTACGAGGGAGACCCCCGAATGGTAGATGGATGGCTATGCCAGATGCAGACATACTTTATTTTGGCCCAAGAAGTGAAAATGGATCGAAAAATCTTCATTTGTCTTTACTGCATCAGGAAAGGAAAGGATAGTAACTGGGCAGGCATAAAGCTCAAAGTGGTCCAGGATGTACAACAAGAATATCAGGATAAAGTGGACATGTCTGTTTGGCCAGCAAACTTATCATGGGAGAAGCTCAATCAAGGTGCTGCAGTAGATGATCATGTAATCCGAAGGCCTTTAAAGAACCAGTTTCCTTTTACAAACTGGGAAGATTTTGCAACACAGATGCATGACTTCTTCATGTCAATGGAAACCAGGGAGAAGGCAACCAATGCAATTTTGGCGCTAAAACAGGGTAATACCATGATTGAAGATTATGTGGTTCAATTCAACACCTTAACACCATTAGTTGGTTGGGATAACAGGGCATTTATTTCCCTGTTCAAACAAAATCTCAACCCAGTGCTTGGACAAGACCTGATTTGGCATGGTAACTTAGGAGAGGATGCAACCCTGAGGCAGATTCAGGATTGTGCAATTGAATTGGCAAGGGCTTATAGGAAAGCCATGGAGGTGTACAGGCCAGACAGACAAAGGGGCAGGTACAAGGAAAAGTCAGTTGCTGAGGACAACAGACTGAACCAATTCCAATATAGTATGCCAACAACATCAAAAGATCTGGATGCAATGGACATTGATAAGTCCAAAAGGAGAATCACTGGCAACTGTTATAACTGCAGAAAAGAAGGACATTTTGCACGCAACTGCCCCAACCCTAAGAAACCTTGATGGAAGGACAAGGGGAAGTGGAAGGTGAGAGAAGTGAAGATTGAGGAGCTCACTGAGGAACAATGGAAAGAGCTCAGGAAAGAAAAGGGTTTTGGCAAAAGCCAGTAGGCAAGCACTCAGTGCTGCTGGCTAATAAAGTTTCTCAATTGGACAATGATTCCTGTGTAAATGTACCAGAATTATTATATGAATATTCCTCCTATATTCATCAGATAAAAAACTTGAGGAGCACAAAACCATGAATAAAGCAATGGACCCCTGCATGGGTCATGAGATGGATATGGCAATAAGATGAAAAAATTACCATCAACTGTTTAAAAGGTTGGGTCCATGAAAAATGACTACCCAAAGTAACACCTTAACTGTTGAAGGAGTTGAATCAACAGTCCAAACAGGAGGCAATCTGGAATCTGACACAGCTACGATGGCAGGTTGTGAAAGCATCAGGGAAACAAGAAATGAACCTAAAAGGGACGATAACAACCATGGATACAGGATCCACAATTCCTGTTTTGGCATTAGTCGACTCAGGGTGCACAGGGTCATGCATCAATGATGAGTTTGTGGAGAAACATCGGATGAATAAACAGTGCCTAGTATGGCCAGTACCAGTTTATAATGCTGATGGAACCCAAAACACTATGGGGAACATTGAATACATGGTCCAGTTCAAGTTACAAATTGGAGACCATGAGGAAGTAATAGACTGCTGCATAGCACAGCTCTGAAAAATGGATTTATTCCTAGGACATGATTGGTTACAACTGCATAATCCAAGTATGAATTGGAAAAAACAGGAAGTAATGTTTAGCAGATGTCCAGGGACATGTTGGAATCAATCCAGTGTGGCTGAACCTGAGGAGGAGGTAGATGAAACTGAATCCTTGAAAGACAGTGAACGTCTCCTAGCCATGCATATAGGGCCAGGGGAGATGAAACTACAACCATTGGCAATGGATATTGCCACCAAGGAAGCACTGGCAAGCAAAAAGCAATCATTGGAAGAAACAGTGCCAGGGCACTACCTCAAGTACTGAAAAGTATTTGAAAAAGAAACATTTGATAAATTGCCACCAAGGTGGCCATGGGATCACACCATAGAATTTATCCCTGGAGGGCAGCCGACAGATTGTAAGGTCTACCCATTGAACAAGGAAGAACAGGAACAGTTGGATGAATTCCTTGAAGAAAACTTGAAGTCTGGAAGGATAAGACCAAGTACCTTGGAACAAGCATCACCATTCTTCTTTGTTAAGAAAAAGGATGGCAAATTATGACCAGTACAGGATTACTGAAAGCTGAATGACATCACAAGGAAAAATCAATTCCTGTTACCCCTGATTGGAGAATTAATTGATCAGCTATCAAAAGCCAAGGTCTTTTCCAAAATGGACTTTTGATGGGGATATAATAATATCCAGATCAAGGAGGGTGACAAGTGGAAAGCAGCTTTCAAAACTCATAGAGGCTTGTTCAAACCCCTAGTCATGTTCTTCAGCCTTTGCAATTCCCTGGCAATGTTGTAGACAATGATGAATGACATCTTGAAAGGGCTCTACTTCGTCCTAGGGAGAGCCTCGCCCTTGTTTTTTGATTTCTTGTTTCTTGATGATGTGTATTTATATGCATTGTTTTTCATATATATATATAGCAATGTTTGGACATGCAGACCTTTAGTCGCATGTCAAATAATTATGTAATCACCTTTACTTTGTCTTTTGCACTAGCGCTACACACCAATAAAATTTGGTTCAGTGTACGGCACACCGTGAGAAATAAGTATAAAACACTATGATGTTACACTTTTTTACACTACCAATAGGTAGTGTAGCACACAACCAGACAAGATGTCACTAGACGATGTTGTTTGGTCCCCCAAGGAAACCCTCACACAAGCAGCGAGAGGACCTCTCAAACTCTCCTTCAAATATGAGGGAGAGTTCCCCAGTGATGGTGCCCCGCTCAGTGAGCCTGAGCGTTCCGGGAGGCTACAAGCCTCTCGACAATCAACATGTCACCAAAAGAAGTGCTAGCACTTCTCAACCAAAGGCTTGGCTGATGCCTTCCCCAAGTGGCCGAAGAACCACAGAGGCTCCCAAAGGAACCTCACCAACTTGACTGTTGCCGAGAACAGTGCAGTCACCAAAGAAACCACCCTATTCAGCAGTGGTTAAAACAACCAGTACTGAGATCGATTTAAATCGATCTCCAACGGCCACAAGAATGGTGCCCAAGGCACATCAACACGTCGACTGTGTAAAGCCCCAAACAGGGAAACAACGACTGCCATTGAGCAGAGAGCCAACGGTACTACCAAAGGGAACTGGATTGGCTCCCAAGCAACTAGAGGTACCTGCTACCTCTATCACTGATGATTTATTCAGTGACACCTTGGCCAAGCGCTTTGGAACCACTATGAAACCTGACCCAAGAGCAGTCAAGTTTCAGGACATCAGAGAAGAATCTGATGATGAACGAGAGGTTGAAGATTCAATCTCTCCGTTGAATTTTGAATCTGAAATAGTCAACAAAGACTCTATTAGAGAGGATCTGGCCAATTTGACCAGACTATCTCAGCCCACCAAAACGGAGGGACAAGGGTTGCACACCATTGTGGTGTTGCAGCCCAAAACCATAGAAGTCTGAGGACAACTGGTCCAAGGGCAAAAGAACCTAGAAAGGCTCATGGCCAGAAACCATGTGAGCCTTTCCCATAACTTCCAGAAATTGGAAGAGAAAACAAAGGAGACTAATAATCTCCTAGAACATATTGCAATGCTTCTTGAGAGGCAAAGTGATTCACCTCAACATCACCGAGGGCATTCTGACTCACACAAGCAAGCCAGATCAAAATATAGCAGAAACTTCGGTTACCAATCTGCTAGTCAAGACTCTGCTCTTGACTATATCAGCAAGGGAGAACCTGCTGTTGAGACTGTCCTGGAAACGAGACTGTCTCATGATAATAGGCAGGACAAAAGTCTACCTATAAGCAATTCACAGCTTGAGGTTCTAGTTGGCCTCAAGAAGCAAGAGATGATATCAAAATCATCTGACATTGCCAATAGGCAAGGAACGAATGAAACTTCATTCAATTATGAAATGAGAATGACCGCGAGTGCTAGAAACTTGGTCATTGTTGAAATACGAAACGGAGTATCTCCTGAAACTCTGTTTCACAGAATGAATCTGTTCCAGAGACCAGTTCGGATTCAGGAGGCTCTCGAGAGACCTCAATTTTTGACAGGATCTAATGCAGTTCCTGTCAAATGGACTAGCAACAATGGACGTTCTAGCCCAGAAATAACCACGCCACCCCAACAAACAAGGTTCAGAGAGGAGGTCTCGGATATCAGAGAGGAGAGTTCAAACCTTCCTCACAGACAAAGGGAGACTTGGAGAGGCCCGAGACCAAGTTTCTCCATTAGCAATTTGGGCAGAGGATTGCTAACAGCAAATCCTCTAACACATTCAGACAAGACTTCTGAAAGAACGGACAAGATGGTCTGTAAAGAAATAAGAGATGCAGAATTGGCATACAACTCTTCTCTTGAACCGATTAACCTCAGTAAACTCGGGGTTAAACTATCTCCTCCTGAATATGAAGGAGGAGAAACCATCGACGAGTTCCTCAAATTTGAGAGGCAACTCCTCAATTTCTTCAGCATCTACTCACTGCTGAAACCGGAAGCTGATTTATTTAGAGTCACCTTCCTAGGGCAGATCCTGAAAGGCAAAGCCCTAAAATGGTATCAACATATGATCAACTCTAATACTGATTGCAGTTGGAATTTTGAGGACTCTATGGTAGCCCTCAAGAGATATTTCATTAGGGATGCCTCTTCATGAGATGCCACTATGAAATTTGACCATCTCTCCCAGAAGGGACGGTCAGTAACTGAATTAAAGAAGGATTTGGAATGTCTGAGCCAACAGATGATTCAGATACCTTCTGAATATGATATGGTGAGGAGATTTCTCAGTGCCTTGAAGCCAGAAATCTCAACCAAGGTTGTGAGACACGGCTACAACCCTGAAAATAGCAATCTAAGTGCTATTTTCGAAGCAGCTAAGTTTATAGAGGAGGCTTATCTCTATGAAACTTGGGAGGAGCGCGACCAACAAAAGTGCTCAACAACAAAGACGTCGGGGAAACCATTGACGTCTAAAGACTTGTCTAAGAAACAGACAAGTTACAAGGCTCCTGAGAAGGGTGCCTTTAATAAAACCAACAATAACGACTCGAAATCTATTGAGTGTTATTTTTGCAAGAAGAAAGGGCATACTAGCCCCAACTGCCCAAAGAAAAACAGCAGATTCAAGAAATCTGCTAACGCTGAAGTTCTCAATGACGGAGAGCTTAATGACAGCACTGTAAATGCTGCAGAAGCCAAAGAACTTTCTGACACAGAAGAGCAATATGCCTCTGCTGAAGAAGCACACGAGGCACAACAGGGAGATGCCTCGGAAGATGATGGAGATAATGATGAGTTATCTCTGGAGGACTGGTGCGCTTGCACCAGATTAGAAGAACTGACAGACTCGGAGCATGAGTCTGGAAATGATAGGACCAACTTAATGGATTGGTCATTATCAAAAGGTTTCACCCAGGAGGAGATGGACCTTATGAAAGAGGATTCAATAGAACTCTCTCCTAAACCTGATATTACTTTAGAGGTAGTGGTTATGTGACTTCTAGAGGAAGAATCTGAGGATTGTCTGAAATCCTCTAAAGTAACAGAGTCAGTTGACCAAGTCACATATTGACTCAGATCGACAAAGGATGTGGCACAAAACCACATCAAGGATGGCCCTAAGCACGACTTTAGACGCTTGGGTGTAAGGCGCATGTACTTCTTGACAGTGGAAGCACACTGGATATGATATCAGTGAATTTTGCTACTGTCAATAAGTTGGACATGTTCCAACTTAAGAAACCTGTTAAGTTGCAGATGGCAACTTCAGGCTCGAGATCCACTATAAATTACAGAGCAAGAGCCGAACTAAGAAACAAAATTGCTACTTTGATATTGTGAACCTGGATAGATATCAGGTCATACTAGGAACACCGTTCCTAAAAGAACATAATGTGCTGCTTAATTATGCGGGCAGCAGTTCTTTCAAGCTGGGAGACAAATGGTTCCCAGTACGAGAAGGGGAATTTTCAATTCCTCTTGGTAAGGTGGGGGAGGGATCAGGCAGCACAATGCTGCCTACTAAAGGGTCCTTCAAAGAACCCATAGAATTTAAAGAGAACATGAAGGGCAGATCCAAGCCCAACAAATGTTCTCATTGACTAGAGGATGTCAACCTTCAAAGGCTAGCTGGCATGCGCACAGAAGGTACTACCTCCATCACCATGGAGGAATGTCTAAAATTGCGCCAAAAATGGATCGAAGAGATCCAAGGCTTATTTATTCCCGAGAAACCGGATCTACCACCCTTAAGGGAAATAAATCATGAGATTCCTTTGATAAATCCAAATCTCAAAATAAACCACAGGGCACCTAAGTGCCCAGAGCCGCTCAGAGATGAGCTCAAAGCGAAGGTTGATCGCTATCTAGAGGCTGGATGGTGGGAAAGGACTAGCCTTCCTTCATCAGTGCCTCTTTGAATTGTAATCAAACGAGACAGAAAGATAAGAACCGTCATTGATGCAAGGCAACGAAATGACAACACCTTAGCGGATGTTACACCAATGCCTGACCAAGAAATGATCAGGAATGATCTAGTGAGAGCCCGATTTAGGACAAAAATCGACCTCTCAGATGTGTATGAACAAATCTGCATCTTGCCCGAGCATGAACAGCGCTCGGTATTTGCAATGATATACAGCAATATGATCAGCTGTGTCATGCAACAAGGAGATAAAAATGGACCTCCAACATTCCAAAGGCTCATGAACATCTCCTTTGCTGATATGATAGCAGATTTCTTACACTGCTATCAAGATGACATATTCGTGTACTCCAACACATTGGAAGAGCACAATAGTCACCTTGAGGTGACTTTCAATAGATTGCATGAACTCAAGCTTTATTTGAGTCACAATCTTAAGAAGATAGACATTCTATCCACTAGAATGGACTGTCTTGGATTCATTATTGACGATGATGGAATTCATATCAATCCTTCTAAAATCAATAAGATCCTAAATTGGAGAACGCCTAGAGACTATACAGACGTTCTCAGGTTCAATGGAGTAATCCAATACCTGTCGCAATTCCTGCCAAATGTCATGGAGTTAACTGCTCCATTAACGGGAATGTGCAGCAATAACTGGGAGTTTGTCTGGATGGACTACCATGAGAATTGCTTCCGTAGACTTAAAAGACTGGTTGCTAAGGCACCAGTCTGTAAGCCAATAAATAAAAACCTAGATGTTCCCATCTGGGTTATTACAGATGCCTCCGCTAGCAGAATAGGCGCCTGGTATGGGCAAGGCCCTACTTGGGACACCTGCATGCCTGCAGGATTTATATCCCGCAAATTCACCTCAGCACAGATGAACTACTGCACTTGGGAACAAGAGCTACTAGGGATCCTAGAAGCTCCATTGCGTTGGGAAGACAAGCTGCTAGGTCTCTGGTTCACAGTAGTGACGGACCACCAAGCACTGACTTTCTTCAAAGAGACTCAAACCGGGTCTCAAAGACGTATGAGATGGTGGGAATACCTATCTTGATTTAACTTTGAGATGAAATATCTCAAGGGAGAGAAAAACAAAGTAGCAGATAGTTTATTGTGCTACTATACAAATGACAGACCAAATGAGGTCCATGATGTTGCAGCATACGTTAACACTGACTCGAGATTAGATCCAGAAGGAGAAGATCTCCCCTTAAACAGGTGAGACAAATTAACTCAGTCTCATGCTCATCTAGCAATTATTGAATTGGAGGACAACCCAATTCAAGATAAATTAGAGACTCGAGAAATTGAGTCGAAAGAGTTAACTTCCAATAAGGAAGTTGGAACAACTGATGTCCCAGGCCTCAATCTAGACAACAATTCACTAAAGGCCATCTTGAAATGTATTCCTAAGGAATACATTAATGATAAATTCTTCGCAGAAATCTGGAAGAATGTAGATCGATACAATAGATTCAATCTAAAGAAAGGGATCCTATGGACTACCAATAGGATTGGGCAAAGAGTAGTCTGTGTGCCGAATGGACTACTCGAAGGGAAGAGCATCTGAGGTGTCATCATTGATACCTGCCACCTCACATTGGGTCATCTTGGAACACAAAGAATGCTAGGGTACACCAGGCGTTGGTTCTGGTGGCCTAATATTGCTGCAGATATCAAGGATTTTTGCAAATCCTGCAGAAAGTGTCAAACAACAAAGGTCTCACAACAGAAAACACCAGGACAGCTTCATACTTTGCCTATCCCATCGAGACCTTGGGAAAGCATAGGAATGGACTTTGTAGGTCCATTCACCAAAGTAGAAGGATCGGATTACATCCTTCTTGTTATTTGTAGGATGACCGCCATGGTTCACCTACTTCCTACTCAAATGAATGTATCAGCTAAGGGAATAGCTGAACTGTTTGTTAAAGAAATTGTCAGACTCCATGGTATACCGGAGTCTATCGTATCTGATAGGGATACAAAGTTCACTTCAATGTTTTGGAATGAACTCAGCAAAATTCTGGGACAGCAACTATTGATGTCGTTGTCCTACCACCCTCAAACTGATGGCTCTTCAGAAAGAGCTATCCAAACGATGTCTCAGATATTGAGATCGTTAGTAAATGACTACCAGGATAACTGGAAGTCACAATTACCAATGGTTGAGTTCGCAATGAACTCAGCAGCCAGCGAATCCACTGGCTACTCTCCATTCAAATCCAATTACAGATGGATGCCCAGAATGATTCAAGGAATCGACCACGGAGCATCACATATGGGAGTAAAACAATTGGTAGAGAACATCAAGGATGTTCTCAATAAAACGTTTGATAAACTAACCGCTCAACGCACATGCCAAGTGGTAATGGCAAATAGACATCACCAGGAAGGGCAAGCCTTTCACAAGGGAGATTTAGTCTTCCTCTCAATGGAAAACATCAATCTTCCAAAAGGACAAGCTTGAAAGCTTTGTCCAAAATACATAGGACCCTATAAGGTCCTAGAAAATTTCCCAGAACGATCTACATACAAGATTGATCTACCACCAGACCTGAGGGTGAGATGTATTCACGACGTCTTTCATGAAAAGGTCCTAAAACCTTACATCGAGAATAACTCAAACAAGTTTCCCAAGAGGGAAACTTGAATACATTATGACGTTGGGAATGACCCTGAACAAGAATGGGTTGTCCAAGCAATAGAAGACCACCAATGGTCTCCTAAACTCCTTTTCAAGGTGCAATGGGAACTTGGAGATTCCACTTGGGAACCTCTGGAAGTTGTGGAAGAACTTGAAGCTCTAGATCAATACCTAGAGCTTGAGGGTGTGGAAATGCCCTCAGATTTACATCACGAGTAAAAATGCGATGGTGGCAGTGAAACGGCCGATTGGCCAACCAGGTGTCCTGGGAATTGTTTTCAACTCCGAAACAAAACGCAAGAAAAATTCCCACACAACAATTCATTCAAACGACATGTCTGCAGACCACCACAGTTGCTATGAATACCCAAGGAGAGAGGAACAGCACGATGAGCATGACCACTCTCCTCACATAGGAGAACTGAGCCAACCAGGCTCACGACAACCGAGGAGACCACCATCTCCTCAAGAAACCATGGATGCTGCTGACATCCTTTCAAATTTAGTTCCGGACTGGGACATCCACCCAGTCGTCCACCTTCCCCTGCACCTGAAACAGTGCAGGGAATGTGCTTGTTTTTCTAGGCACATCCTGGAAAATACACAAGGGGCGCTCTAGCCCTCTTCATTGAAAACAACACAGGCACTTGGAGGAGGTCCTGCAAATAAAAAAGGAACTAGACCGTGTTACAGTCAATGTCCACAACGTCGTTCAGCGTCCAAGTCTACAGTGACAAACAGAGTCTTGGTCTGTTCCTAATCACTGGACGAGGGTTCTAGGCACTAAGTCGGACGATGACGAAGGCTAGAGAGAGAGCGAGGAGAGTGGTTGAGGCGATGAGCGAAAGAGCATTCAAGTTATGGATAAGATTTGACTAAGTTGGAACTAAAGAACTACGGTACATGCGAGGGGTTTATATACGTTGAGAGAACAATAGAAACTAAAGGGGAAAGAGCATAGCTATCTGAGAAAGGAAAGGTGAAGGTAGCTATAAAAGGAGATAACATCCAAGCATAACTATGGGTTTGTAATGAATAAATGTAGTCCGTTAACAAAGGGAAAAGAGAATTGTAACATTACCCCCTTTGTATGTGAGAAGTCACCGACTTCTACGAGCCAGCCATGGTCTGTTCTGGACTCAGCCCACTTGACAGCATTGTCCAATTCTTTTGTAGAGGTCTCCACCTTCCACTTGAGTGCTTCAGCAGCGCGATGCAGATTTTGGGCATTCCACAGGAATGAATCGCATTCCTCATAAGTCATTTCATGAGGGTCAATGGTGAGGGTCAGCGCGGCGAGGTTGTCGGTTGCGGAGGAGAGGTTAGTGATGGAGCAGGTGGCAGCAGCAAGGGCGTCGGCGACGACGGTGAGTGTGGTGTTTCATTTGACGAATTGGGCGAAGTGGGGAAGGTGATGATCATCTGGGTATACCTGGGGAAGGAGGTCTGCTGGGTGGATGTGGAGGTTGTCATCCTCGAAATGGATGACCATGGTGTTTTCTATGAAGACCTCGAGTGGGAGGTCTGGGATGGCAATGAAGGGCGAAAGGGCAGCGACGGTTTCATTGATGTGCCAGTGAGCACAGGAGAGGAGGGCCAGGACAGTAAAGTAGGCGACGAGGGCAAAAAAGGTGAACATGGTTTCTTGTTACAATGTGAGTTTGGCGTTAGATGGTGATTCTTGAAGAATTTATACGTATTCCAGATCGCTGATTTCCATGTTGGAGTCCGAACTTTCTATATCTAGTGGATCTTCGATTGCAGGGTCAGTAAGGAGTTCTCGTTCTTCCGAGATGATCCTGGTTAACGAATTCAGATGCTGAATTCCTGGTACGGTGGTAGGGGTGACTAAAAATCTCCGGATTCTTCTGATAATGTCTGCTATTACTTCTCTTTGTTCTTCAAACAAATACTGAAGGTCACCGAGGATGTCTTCTATAAGAACATGAGGTCTGCTTGGGATTCTGATTCTTCGTCCAAGTAGCCAAATTTGTGCGCTGCACTCCCGGATCTGTATAGTAATTTCATCAATTCGTTTATATTCTTCCGGACATAGCAGTCTCCCATGAGCACTTTTGTAAATGTCGCTGTTCCTGCTGATTAGGAATTGGTAGACTGGTGGATCTTTATTATAGTCGGGTAGATCGGTTTCTGCGAATCGTAAATCATGATATTTTGGGAGGTAGCTTCGGACGACATTGCAGGGGAGCTCCGTTGTTCCTGACGGACTCTTCTGATGATCACGGTTGAGTCGAGGGATGCGGTAATATCATGTGACCAGCGCCACGGTTCGAGTGGGTTTTTCTGATAGGTTTGGTGCTTTAGGAACGTGTCGGAGGGGGAGGTATTGTATGCGGGTGTAAATGACCTTTTCTTTAAGAGCTATAGTGTATTGAGAGAGTATCAGACAGTTTTGTTTCGTATAATGATAGTTTTGTTTCAAGATATGGCGATTTCTGTATCGAGTCATGGTTCAGAGGTGTCAGCATTGCTGGTATTCTGATAGGATATCCGTGGTGTTTGCAAGATTGCGAGCGGGTTCCCAAGAGTTATCGTTCGATCCGTAGCCTTTCCATTTAACTAGGTAATGGTAACCTGTGCCTCGCTTCCTGTGGGCTAGAATTGCCTCTACCTCGAATTCCTCTTGCCCATTTACAAGATCAGGGGGTGGTTTCACATAGTTCGGGCCGTGTGCAGTCGTTTCCCTATACAGGGTAAGGAGTGACGTATGAAACACAGGGTGAATACGCCATTGTTTCAGGAGTTTCAATTTATATGTTACTGGTCCCATCACTTGTTCGATTTCAAAGGGTCCTTCTCGTTTTGGTGCCAGCTTTCTGGACTGATATGGTATGTGAAGATTTCGGTTCTCAAGCCATACTTTGGTGCCCTTTTCAAATCGCATTGCTTTGTCCTTGTGTCGTCTCGCCACTAGTTGTCTTGCTAGTTCATGTGCTGCTAGCGCTTCTTCTCTGGCCTTCCTTAGGAACTGAAGGCGCTCCTCTGCTGCTGGTGTGGTCATTTGTGTAGTAGCTGTGGGAAGCGCAACAGGGTCCGTCCCATACATTAGTCTGAATGGGGAAGTTTTGATTGTGTCATGATGTTGGTTATTGTGAGCAAACTCGGCTATTGGGAGAAGCGGTTTCCATAGATGTGGTTCATTGGAGCAGAACATTTGGAGGTAGACTTCTAGTTCCTGGTTGACTTGTTCTGTTTCTCCATCAGTTTGGGGATGATAGGCTGTGCTCATTCTATGGTCAATTCCTAGTGCTTTTCGTATTTCCTGAAATACTTTTGCGGAGAACTGTGGTCCTTGATCCGAGATTAAAATGTCAGGTAGGCCAAATTGCTTGAAAATTTCTGAGACATAAAGTCCTGCTGTGCCTAGAGCATCGATTGTCTTTTTGCAGGGTGTGAAAATTACCCCCTTTGTAAGACCATGGTCCACCATGACCAGGATCGAGTCAAAGCCATCGGAGAGGGGTAGATCAGTGATGAAATCAAGGGTTACTTGCTGAAAGGGGCGGGTTGCGTTCGACGGAATCGGGTGAAGGGCTGGTACATTTGGGTGTGTGTTAATCTTCATCTGCTGACAGAGGGCACATCCTTCTATCCATTCCCTGACATGTTTGAACATTCTGGGCCACCAGTAGTCACACTTAAGGAGTTCAAGGGTCTTTAATCGTCCAGGGTGACCTGATGATCGTGCCTCGTGCGTTTCTTTAATCAATTTGGTTTGTAACCCGTCTTGGTCAGGGATGTAGGTCTTTCCGAGATAGTGAACAATGCCATTGGTATAAGACCAATCTTGTATGTTTGATTTGATTGGTGGGGCGCAGTGCGTGGTGATAACCTCGATTAGAATGCGTCCGAAATCGTCTTTTGACATTGCTTTCTGAATTTCTGTGACTAGATCTTCTGCAATAAGACAAATAAAACGATCCTCTTGTAGGACTACAATGTCTTCTTGTAATTCACTGTTTCCCATATGGTCAGGGCGTCGGGATAGGGCATCCGCTTCAAACATTTTTGTGCCAGGGACATGCTCAATGCGTAGGTCAAATTCTGATAATAAAGATGACCATCTAGCTTGTCTGGGCGTTAAGCATTGGGCAGTTCGATAGTAGGACAGATTCTTGTGGTCGCAGTGAACTATAGTGGTGTGGGGTGATCCGTGTAGTAAATGTCACCAGGTCATCAATCCTTTGATAATTGCCAAGAGTTCTTGATCGTAGATCTGGTAATTCTGTTCCGTTTGTGTTAATGCATGTGAGATAAATCCGCAGGGATGTAGAGATCCTGTTTCATCTGCTTGTTTCAAGACTGCTCCTATTGCCTTATTCGATGCATCGGTTTGAAGGATAAAGGGTCGAGTAGGATCTGGCATTAATAATACTGGCATAGATGCAAATTGTTTCTTTAGAATTTCAAAAGCATTGTTCCGTTCAGTGGTCCAGTTAAATGGTTCAGTTTTCTTAGTGAGGTCAGTAAGTGGTTTAGCGATGGCAGCAAAATTTCCAATGAAACGTCGGTAAAAGTTCCCAAATCTGAGGAATGATCGGACTTGTTTGACTGTGGTAGGGACTGGCCAATCGGCTATCCCTGCTAACTTTATTGGGTCCATCTGAATGCATCCAGGGGTGATGATCATTCCTAGGAATTCGACTTCCTGCATGGCAAACTTGCATTTTTCAAGTTTCAGGAATAGATCGTTATCTTGTAACCGTTGTAAAATTCGTTTTGTCCGCTCCTCCAGCTGTTCTAGTGTTTCCACACAGATTAACATGTCGTCCATGTAAATGATCAGCCATCCTTCATTGATCATGTCCCTAAAGTACTCGTTCATCATAGTTTGAAAGGTTGACAGCAAGTTGCATAATCCAAAGAACATTACTGTTGGTTCGTAGAGCCCTTGATTGGTAATAAAGGCTGCTTTCCATTTGTCTCCCTTTTTGATGCAAACATTGTTGTATCCCCATCGAAGGTCTAGTTTGGTGAAATACTTGGCACCTTGTAGTTTAGTCATGAGATTGGAAACAAGGGGAAGGGGATATGCATTTTTGATGGTCCATTCATTCAGGTATTGGTAATCCTGACAGGGCCGGAGTGCTCCACTTTCTTTCTTTGCTACAAAGAAGAATGGTGATGCCTGTGGTGATGTAGATGGTTTAATGTATCCTTTCTTGATTTGTTCATCAATCCATTCGTCTAACAGTCCTTGTTCCTTGACCAATAGAGGGTAAAGTTTACTGGCTTTTGGGACAAAACCCTCCTTTGTGTTGATTGCGTGATCCCATGGTCGACTGGATGGGAAGTGTTCTGATGCCTTCTTGTCAAAGATGGTGCGCCATTGCTCATATTCTGTAGGTAGAGTGGTGGATGGTTCGTCTTTCTTTAGCCTATGCTCTAGTTCCTTTGATGCTGATGTTTTAACTCTAATCCAATAGTCATCCTCGCCCCATTGCTGGGAGTCAAGGGCTCGCTGCCAGATTGCTTTTGGCAATGTGTCCAGGTCTCCAATTTTCAGAGATTTCTCTCACCAGTTGATGATCGGGTTATTTTCTTCTAACCAAGGTATTCCTAGAATCATTTGTTGATCGCCTAGCTTAGTGATCCAGAACCAATTGATAAATTGCTGTTCCTCAATCATGTAGCATATTTTGGTCCGATGTGTGATCATTCCTTTCACATTTACTGTTCCATCTGCATTTCTGACTTTGATTGGTTTCTTAAGTCATTCTTTCCTGAGCTCTTTTACTGCTCCCTCATCTACAAAGTTTCCTTCTGCTCCACAATCGATTAGGGCAGATGTTCCAGCGGGTAAATCGGTCGATTTGATAGTTAATGAAATGCGCTTGTCATTGTTGGATAATACTATTACAGAATCAAGTGCTAACTGTTCAGATCTTGATGATAAGGAAGGGCCAACTGCTGAGTGACGCTTCCTAACTAAAAACCATCATTTTCGAACTCGTTTAAGAGGGCATTCTTCTCTTCAGTGAACATTGCTGAAAAGATGGCTCTAATTTTCTTTGCTGGTTCGTCTTCTTCCTTCTGTTGTTCCTCAGTGACGGAACAGACAGCCTTATTCTGATAAGAAGACCTGGATGAAGATGCATCATTGCGTTTTGGGCAGTTCCTGGAGATGTGTCCCTGTGTTCCACATCTGAAACACTTGCCAGTCTTTCAGTATTCCTCTTTTTGATCATCTGTTAATTGGCTAGGAATTGTAGTATTTATAGCTCTGATTGTTCCAGATCAATTGTTGTTTCGATTGAAATGTGTTCCAGATCCATCATTGGTTCTCCTGTTCCCCTGTCCTGTCATGTCCCAAGCGTTATGGTGATCCTCAGCCTTATCATAGGCTTCTTGCATCGTCTTGATCTTCCTTTGGTCCTGTAAGATCGTCCGAGCAAGTTTTAAGGGTAATCCTTTGACGAATGCCTGCAACTGAGCGGGTATTCCAGTGAGCCCAGAGGTTCCTATGTCCATGCAAAATTTTCTAATGTATTCTGGAACTGAAATGCTGTTTCCAACTCTTAATTTGGATAGATTGTTCAGGGCTCAAAGGGCGCTGTTGACTTCTCCCCAGTCATTGATGAAATGTGTTTCAAATGCTTCATAGTTTCTCCATTTGAATGTGGCTGTGGTACTTGGCTTGTTCAATTTGTAGTAATTCCTCCCACTCTGCTAAAAGGCTAGCTGTGATTCCGTGTCGGTCGCTTTCACTAAAGAATTTCCTATAGACGGTTCTTCCTGGTTCATTTTCTGGTTCCTTGACAAGGTAGAGCGGTTCTCCTTGTACTTCACTACCCCAGTCTAGGTAGATTTGATCGGGTAAATCGAATTCAAAGGCTCCTGAGTAGAAGTCCCCTGAAAAATATTTGTCTGGGACTGGTTCGTTTCGTTTCTGTCCTTCTGTAACAAAATACCAGGTTCGTTGGTAGAGAAAAACTTCTTGTCGTGCAAGGTAGTATTTCCCCTTATAGGTGACGGATCTGTTCGGGGGTCGTTCCTGAGAGCTGCGGGTCTCAATGGTGTCGGCTAGGGATGGTACCCTCAGCTAGTCCTGAGTTCCAACTTATGTTACGGTCGATGTCCACAACGTCATTCAGCGTCCAGGTCTGCAGCGACAAACAGAGTCTCAGTCTGTTCCTAATCACTGGATGACGGTTCTAGGCACTAAGTCTGACGATGACGAAGGCTAGAGAGAGAGCGTTCAAGTTATGGATAAGATTTGACTAAGTTGGAACTAAAGAACTACGGTACATGTGAGGGGTTTATATACATTGAGAGAACAATAGAAACTAAAGGGGAAAGAGCATAGCTATCTGAGAAAGGAAAGGTGAAGGTAGCTATAAAAGGAGATAACGTCCAAGCATAACTATGGGTTTGTAATGAATAAATGTAGTCTGTTAACAAAGGGAAAAGAGAATTGTAACAGACCGGGCCTACAATGACGGTCTAAAGAGGGGTGAGAGAGGACTCTGAGAGCTCAAGGACGAGCTTGACGAGTACTATCAGAGAGTCACAAGACTCTCAAAGGAAAAAGAGACTCTCGAAAAGAGAGTTGAAGAATTATCACAGAAGCTCAGGAGTGAAAACTCCTCTAGGTTGGCCCATGCTGGCAGGGAAGAGGCTCGCCAGGGCGAACATTGGGGCAAGCAGAAACACCAAAGCTCTCCCCCCAGAGATTGCCGCCCCATAGCCCCACACTGCCAAAAATCTCCCACACCTTTCGTTCTGGCCGAGGAGGACCGTCTACGCATTCCTCCTCTGACTCTTCCATCCTCATCTGCCCCCTCCCTTTCGACAAAAGGAAAGGGAAAAAGGACCATGTATGAGATGGATTTGGACTTCAACAGCAAATGCAAAGTCAATGCAACGGCTCCTTCCCTGTTGGGTGATGAGGAGGAGCTCGAAACGGCGCTTGATGAATCCAGGCACAAGCACACCCAACAACTTCACAGAGTCGAGGGAGAAGACCTGTTACAATTCTCTTTTCTCTTTCCCTTTGTTAACGGACTACATTTACTCGTTACAAACCCATAGTTACGCTTGGACGTTATCTCCTTTTAATAGCTACCTTCACGTTTCCTTTCTTAGATAGCTATGCTCCTTCCCCTTTAGTCTCCATTGTTCTCCTAACGTATATAAACCCCTTTCATGTACCGTAGTTCCTTAGTTCCAACTTAGTCAAATCATATCCATAACTTGAACACTCTTTTGCTCGTCGCCTCAATCGCTCTCCTTGCTCTCTCTCTAGCCTTCGTCATCGTCAGACTTAGTGCCTAGAACCCTCGTCCAGTGATTGGGAACAGACCGAGACTCTGTTTATCGCTGTAGACTTGGACGCTGAACGACGTTGTGGACATCGACCGTAACATAAGTTGGAACTCAGGACTAGCTCAGGGTATCATCCCTAGCCGACACCATTGAGACCCGCAGCTCTCAGGAACGACCCCCGAACGGATCCGTCACCTATAAGGGGAAAACCTACCTCAGACGACGAGAAGTTTTTCTCCACCAACGAACCTGGTACTTTGTTACAGAAGGACGGAAACGAAACGAACCAG